>JBAMBP010001680.1:0-72512 GCA_037044515.1 Phortica magna
TAATAAAAAAAGAATCATTTTGTTCGAACACTTCTCTCTTTGGTTCTTTTTATTCCCTTCACTAATGATAGGTAGGGTATATTAGTTTTGTGCACACCGAAAATGTATGTAACACCTTATAGGAGGCGCGGCACACATTATAAAGTGTATATATTCTCAGTATCGAAATATAAGTCGATTCCGCTTTTCATTTATTTTTTTATTCACCTCCGCGACTTAGTTTAAGGGTGAGGGGCAAATAGCTGAAGCTACCCCGAATAAAAAAATTTAAAAAGTCGGATTTTCTCGGTCGTCTTTTGATGAACATCAAATTTGAAGTGTATATAGCTGACTCGAACGCCAACAAGATAGAATATAAATCTGTTGCGATTAAAAAGTGGTCGGGACAACGCCCTAATACAGCCGTTACAAATTGAAGGTACAGGGTATGTCTAAGTCTGCAATTCTTTACTGGTTTCACATTATAATTCTTACAGAACGTATGAAAATATCTTTTTTCTTTTTTATTTCTGTTTTGCTCTGACTTTTCTTTTCTGCTTTGTGCTTTGAATTCGCGCGCGCAAAAGACTTGATTGAGCGATTAAAGAAGAGTAAATATTTAAGAAGAGTCAAAACGAAGAGACCGTAAAAGAGTTAAACGAAAAGCTGCCTGCCTGCTGTTGAGCATTTTTTTGTTAAGAAATTTAAAATTATTTTTGTGATATGTTTTAATATATTACGACAGACTTAATATTATGAGAATAACTAAATACTTCCAACACGGATCTGTAATCAAAAGAATACACAAGCAGTCGTGTCCTTGTACTGAAATTGTTGATGGATTTAAACAAAAATTTCCAACCAACCCACAAAATAATTTAATGATAAGTTCTTAACAAAACCTTTCTCTAAACACAAAAAACACATTAAGCTGGAGTTTTTTTGATTCAAATATTTCGTTTTCAATTTAAAATTATAATTAGTTTACACACTCTCTCTCCCTTAAGCTCATGTGTTCTGTCTCTCTATTTTAAAACACTGTATTTAAAGTTCAAAC
This sequence comes from Phortica magna, assembly GCA_037044515.1. Lineage (NCBI taxonomy): Eukaryota > Metazoa > Arthropoda > Insecta > Diptera > Drosophilidae > Phortica > Phortica magna. Next base: position 1,037 of record JBAMBP010001680.1, read on the forward strand.
AAAACAAAAAGAACAGACAATACGCAGAAATCGGGCAAAACTGCATAGTATGGCAAGGTGTGCTAGCTAGATTGGATCTTTCTACGAAGGGACATTGAACATATAGTCTCATTCCGAACTTAAGTATGTGACTGAGTAGGGAGCAGTGGTTACGACTGCTTCGGATGTTACCTCTGCAGATTCCACCACCTGAGTGCACAAGGTTCCGCGGAGATGTCGTAGAAGACTCCAAACACAATCTTTTGTTCTGCCAGAGGTTAATATGTGAACGTGGGCTTTTAGAGGCCGAAATAAGAAGCCCCATTGTGTCTAACAGGATGGGCCTCCTTATTAGGCCTCTAAAGGCCCACGTTCGCTTATAAACCTCTGTCAGAACAAGCAGATGTGCTCTGCGTCTTTTATGGCTCCTCGACAGCACCACGTGCACTCAGGGGACTTACGTGGTGAAATGGTAGAGGTAACTTCCTAAGTAGCCGTGACCACTAAGAAACTGGGTTAGGTAGAAGTTAACGTTCGCGTGCTTCATTCCCAGTCCCATCCGCTAGCCCACGCGATGCAATGCCTCCCGGCGGTCCCACCCTATTCTCTTTCCAATGTTACATCTTTATTCTTGCTGTTTATTTGTTAATCTTTCTGTCTTAGATCTAAGGTTATTATTATGAAAATAAAAAAGGAAACACATTCTTACACACTACCAAAAAGAGACAATAATGCAAAGAGAAATGTAGAATTAAAGAGAAAAATAACTTGTAATAGCATTTTTTATACTTCATCATTCGTAGAAACTCGCTCCCGTATCTCAACTATCTACATATCTCTATATGTATATGTAGATACATATACCATTACATACACATAAATTAATGTGCTTCATCCCAATATACTGATCAAAAACAAGAACAACAAGTGCTAGGAACAGCAATACCAACAACTACGAGCTAACTGAGCAATTTTACAGCGATCCTCTATTCTTCTTACCTGCTGCAACTCAACGATCTCTAAGTTCCACTCATATATAAACGCTACACTTGCTTTGCTTTGATTATACTCTCTCACACAATTGCATAGAAGAGAGAACAACTTTATCGTATTTATTCTTGTTATGGCAAGTGCTTAAAACGCTGTTGTTTCGTTTGAGAGAGTAGTGTTGCATGTTGCAGCCAGTTCTGTCTGTCAGTACTCCGAATGAATAGTCATCCTGGTTGTTGCGCTCCCTCTTGTTCGGTTGATTGTGCTGCAGTTGACGCTCCCTCGTGCCTACGCTCACTTCGTTAGTTGTTTTATTTTTCGCTCTTTCTCATGGTGCAAACAAAATAGGCTCATATAAACATGTATATCTACAAAACACACACTGTGACATACAGGCAGTTGTGCACCTACTAACAGAGGCGTTTGCTCTCACTCACACACTAACAATTCTTTTCATTGATGTCGACGCGTCTGTTCTTGCAGTAGCTCATCGGTGCTTTTGGCTCAGGCCAGAGTCTGAGTTAACTGTGAAACTCGAAGCGAGTAAGACGTGTTTCTTTCTTCTAATCTGACTGCCTGCCTGCTAGCCTGACCTGCTGCTTAAGCCCAATAAGCCGAGTGCGTTGACTTAACAAGAATCAGAAGTGCAAAAGTCGGTAGAACAGAATCAAATTGAATTGAAAAAACGTTTAAAGTGCTCTAAGTGTATACGATTGATAATAAAAGAATTTCTTATAAAACTAAATTGAAACCACTACGAAAAAACTAACATTTTATAATTTAAAGAACGAACTAGTTTTTAATAAAAAATATGCGAAGATAGAGTGAATTGTGTCTTACTACAAACAAAAAAAAAAAAAATACAAACACGATATTCTGTTGTGATTTGAAGTTTTACATAAATACACACTCACATCGAAATACATTTAATAAAAACAGCACCTGTAAAAATTGAGAACCTAATAAAATGCGCAAATTCCTTCTGTTAAAAATTTTGCATAAAAAATATAAAATCATTTAATGAAACATTAAAAAAAACAACGAAATAAATTTAACAAGTATCCACGAACTACAGCAAAAAGCAAACTGCAAAAATTAAACACTGAAACGTACAAATACGACAGTATAATAAGTGCGCGTTTTTTTTTTGTTTACGTGTGTAGAGACATTTGACCACACTCTCACACGCAGCGTTTCAACAATAATGGCCGTGCCCTTTTACCTGCCCGAGGGTGGTGTCGATGAAACTGCCTCTGGCTCGCCACCCCCCTCCACTTTATCATCATCATCGCAATCATCGTCTGGCGCATCTACATCATCCTCGTCGTCAATTGGCTCCTCATCTGTCTCGTCCGGCGGCTCTGGCAGCGTCACTTCTCAATCACCGAATACGACCACCTCAGCCACGCAGACGCCAATGCAAAGTCCGCTCCTGACCAGCGACCAACTCATGATGGCTATTTGCGAGGTGGTGCAACGGTACGCAAACCAAAGCGGTGAGTAATGAAATATATGTATCCCAAAAATAAGAATTTTCCTTTCTACAAATAAGCAAAAATCAAATTTTGCTTAACCACGCTACACACCGCCAGTACACTTGAAATGCCAAGTTGCTTCTTGCCACTTTTATATCATTGGTGGGCAGTGACGTTTGTGGCACCTCGCATTTTTTGATTTCGCAAAACTAATTCTCCAGTTTGTTGCACTATTTTTGACTTTATTGATTTTTCGTGATTGTTGCAATTTGTTTTGGACGTTCTTAACGTTGGTTTTTTTCTGCTGCCATAGTTATTTTCCATTAAGTGACAAATTATTTTTTATGAGTTTCCTTATTTTTCCTTGTGAAAAAAAAAACTTTTGATGATACTCAATTGCAATCATTGATATGTACTATATACATAATCTAAAGTTTTCATTTCACCAGTAATGAATCAAGCGAAAGTGATTTGCATACGAAGACATTTTGTGAAGCTTGTTTAAATAAAAATATCAAAACGAAAAATGTTGCGGTTATTTCATCATATTGAGAAAAGAATACGGACAAAGTTATACAATACAAGTTAAAGACAACATCTGAAGCAATTCGAAACGCAACATGACCAAGTGACCAAAAGTATATGTATGTTGAGGCGGGCTTGGTCTGATCCGACGTAGGCCACACTTTTTTCGTTTTTGACAGGAGGACAGACTCTACTGTTCAAGTTGGGAACTGCGGTGGCGGCAAACGAAGGTTATCAGGCAGCCAGGCAAGTAAACGAGAAACGAGTTTTTCTTGATTGCTGACTGAGTGCACGTAAAACTACGCTCAATAAAGCTAAGACGAGATTATTGAATGTTAGACTGAGTACCTGGTTGAACCGTTTGCTGCACACTGTCGATATTCCCCCCTTTGGAGTCTCCTTTATGTTTGTTTGTTGTATTGTAAAACCAAAAACTTTTTTATGCTGTTCAAGTCAATTCAAGCCCCATGCGCATGACATATGATACGATTTTGTATGCGCAAACAAACAAACAAAAGAAAAACGTATCTTAGACTTGCAGTTGCATTGAAAGTTTCTAGCATTGCAAAATAGGTGGGCGTATGCTCGACTTATAATTTAATTGGCACGCGCCAAAAATTTGCTTTTTCAAATGTTTTGATTTAAAGTTTACTGCCCGGTACTGCGGTTCTTTTTTTTCACTTTTGGAGTACATTAACCTAAATTACTTAACGGCATTTGCCCTTAGGTAAATGAGAGAACAAGCTTATAAATGAGATACTTTTGACTTTGTCAGCAGACACTAACTCAACCGCAGCTACTTTATGTTTGTATTAGAGGTGAACTTTTTAACCACTTTTTTACTCGCTCAGCATCAATTTAAATACAAAAATGAGTTAATTTGTTGTTGTTTATATATTATTGAGCATGGTCAGTATTTTTGTGAGTGTTTGTGTGATTATCTGTTTTATATTTTTTTATCATGTGTTATTTTTTTTTTTAAACAGATAAATTTAATTTTGTTGCTCATTGGCGGTATCGAGCGGTCTTGTATTATTTTTGTGTTAATGTTGACAGCTGTGACACTTTGCACGAAATTTTGTTAAAATGTAACTTTTAAATACCCTAACAGTTATTGTTGTTCTAAGTGCAACGTATTTGTGAATCATACAGTTTTTGCCTTTGTGTATCAGATAATTTTCGAAAGTCACAAGGCATTATCAGCCCACAAAAGAAGCGCAATTTGTTTTTATTTATACCATATAACTCAGTCAACAAATGAAAATATACGCACTTTATTTCACATATTCTTTGTACTCAAATTGCGAATTTTCGTTGATTTTTTTATACATTTTTTGTATAGTTTTTTATTTGCTTAAGTATATAATTTCTTATTTTTTCTTTTTATTTCGTTACTTTATTTTTTGCTGCGTAATATGATAGTTTTTAATGCACAGGTGTTTAATTTATTTATTTTACTCAATGAAGAAAAGAATATCTACGAACTGTATATTTATGTTGCAGTCAGCAAAAATTTAAGTTCTTCAAAATATACTAGAGTGCGCATATTGCTTTGGCTCACTTGCAGGTAATTTGATACAGTTTGTGATAAGAGTTTTTAGTTCGTATATTATAAACTGACTGACTCAAGTATGAGTCAACAACCTTGAATTAGAAGACCAATAAAATAAGCAATGTGACTTGTTTGGCTTATTTAAAGAAACAACTTTAAAACTTAGGACTATTTCAGTGCAGTGATAACTGTTAATAGAACAATTCGTACAGTTAGACTTAAAAATTACCGTTGTGCTTGTAATAGCACATATTTCAAAAGATAAATGAAGGAGGTTTTTTCCACTTGATGTCCACTCATCCAACTAACAATGCTGAAGCTAAACTTAAGTTATGTTACTTCAGCAAACTGCAACATTATTAGTCTTACTCCAAATAAGACTTAAAAATTGAAGAAGCTTACCTCCATGCCTATTTTGTACAAATTTACTTACGACTTAGTCATCAACTTTAGACAATTTTCAACACACACAAATAAACTGGTAGTAGGTGTGAATCCACATTCATATGTATGTATATATAAAATATCCTACGACCGTAAACCATGTAAAGTTTCGTTTTGACAAGGCTTTTATTCTCAGAGATGATGATGACAAGGACATACTTAACGCTCTCAAACTCTCATGTTTGATGTAAACCGTTTTGTAACACTCTTCTCCACGCGCACATCCTTTTCCGGTGCTGGGACAATACATGCCAGACGACAGACTCGGAAAAAATTTCAAAAATAAGGTGCAATGACAGCATAGCAAAGCACCCGCCTAGTGAAATTTAATGCAAAGGCGACTCCTTAAACCTCAAACTGCTCTTGATGTTGCCCTAGCAGTCATCAAACATACATTCACATATAGAGTGACGCCGTTTTAGATATTTTTCATTTTCTGTTGTTGTTAGGCGCCTATTTCGTGGGTATATTCTCAGTGACTTTTCTGCTGTGCTTTTCTGGGATTTTCAAGTCATTTTTTTTCTGGCCTGTTTGGCAGTTGTCAACAGCTGATTCCTGCAAAGCGCTCTGCAAAAAATGTAAAATGCTTTTTAGGCCCACCGAGGCAAGCAAGACGTAATGCACTTGACATTTATCGCATTTTGTTTTGCTCGGCAACTTCTATTTTCACTGCGCCTATTAACAATAATAAATGCGAGAGCTTTATCCGAGAACCCCAAAAGGCGAGAATGAGGGATAGTTAAAAAAAGAGTGGATGTGGCTACGGAATCGAGTGAGGCGATGAACAAAATATGGCGACAAAACTGTAAAGCAGCTGGTGTCATTTCCTTTTTTTTTTATAAATATGGTATTTCTTAGAAAGAATTTATCGTCATTAAGTTCATCTATATGAAAATATGTATGCACTATTTGATTGTAACTGCATTACATTTGAATTGCATCTTTGTAAATTTGCTTGTCTCTGTTCCTGGTTTTGTAACTGTGCGCAGCAGAATTTTCTCTAGCTTATTTTTGCGCACCTACACATGAAATGCATGACTCATTTTTTGTGCTGTCTTTGGTATGATGCTATACATATGTATGTACGAACGTATCTCGCTTTTTTGCGCATATTATCTCATAGTTAAACATTTGCTCTTGTAACCAAAGCGCGTTGCCATTGACTTTGATGCTGCTGTTAACCACATTTCATTTTCCTTTATTTTTCTATTTTTTCGTTTTCGCTTCTCCTTTTGTGTTGTCTTTTTTATACGTACATTTTTCCGTATTTGTTTGGCTTTCCCTTGTATTTGGTTGTTGCTAGCAGCCCTGCGTGCTTCCTCCGCCACAGTACCTACCCCACAGATGCAATTTTGCGCATGTAAATTTCCTTTTTTTATTTCTACTTTTTTTATATTTTTTTATTTTGTTTTTGTTGTGCCTTTGTTTTTTGTAGATTTTTCCCGCTCATTTTCAGTGCTGCTGTTGCCAAGCCGACTTTTCTCGCATCGCGATGCATTTTAGCGAGTTGCCATGAGCAGATTCGCATGCGGCTGTTGTCATGTATCTGCTGGCTTCTCAACTCTCCCTCTATACCTCTTTTACCATTACCTTGCTCATAGCTCTCTCTATATCGCCTAGCACTTGTACGAGTATTTTTGTATCTACCGCAACAATGCTTCTTCGAAGGTAGTATTTTCTTTCGTTCCTTGATTGTTGTATGCTTTCGTGGCCTGCTAGTTCGATTTTTGTTTTTGTGCAGTTTTTGTTTTGAGATTTTTTCGAGTTTTATTTCGTTACTTTTTACCTATTTTGCAATTTTTACATTGACCATGAAGTTGTTAAAAATAAAAAAATAATTTTGATTCGTAATGTATTACTATGTTATTCGATGTTGTTAGAGGCAAATCATTCAAAAATGCTAAGAATATTTCATAACAAAAACCAAGACATTATTTTCAATTTTGGTTATTTTATGCTAATATTAAAGTTAATCAGATTAAATTAAAAACGCAAAACAAAAACACACATTTATATGCTCTTAACAACGTGTAAAATTCACAGTCTACATTCGAATCAGAAATGGTGCAAAGAGACGAACGTACGAATCAGTAGGTGAGTGAGTTGATTTGAGGTCTACTTTTACATGTCAGCAGATACTCATAGCGACAGACAATATAGCGTCGGTTATGGCAGTGGAACGATGCAGCTAAGATGATGACGGCGACGATTGCATGTGTCATGTTAATGGTGATTGGTCAACGGGGGTGGAAAGAGAGGTTTGCATGATTCTTGAACACACTATGAAACGTGCAGTTTTTTACAATTTTATTATTGTTTTTTAATACTTGATTTTTAATTATTTTAATGGCGTTGATACGCTTCATTTCGATTCGATTAACGATGAACCTTTTTCTTTTTTAAGTGTTGATTGTCGTACTTTTTGTGTTTTGTTTTTATTTTCTTGTATGTTAATTTGCGTTGTTGCTTATTTGATTTATTGCAATTTGCGTTGTTAATTATGCGCAACTCCGTAACTTTCAACACTTTTAAATTTATTCTAGCGTTTTGTCTTGTCTACATTTGTAAATTTACTGGCTGTTTAGTTTTGTTTGGTTTTTTTTTCCTCCACACATGGCCAATTAAGCCAAGTGTGCGTTTCCTGACTAAAGTTTTCTTTTGATTGTCTATGATTTCCTTTGCTTTTCCCCTTTTTTCATAATATCCTGTGCTTCTGAGTTTTAACCTTCGGCGTCGTCGTCATTGTCTGAATCAAGTCTGAGCCAGATTTCAGGCACAACTTCACTTAAATAGAAGAAATAAAGAAAGACTTGAGCACGTCGCTCGTATAGTCTTTGGTATGAAATCCTAGACAACTTCACATCTCGACTGGTGGTACAATAAATATGTGCCTAGGCCACTTTATCTATGCTTGATGACGTTGCAAACAATTTAGCGCACCTTCAACGTCAACAATTTTGTTTCATTTCGTTCTCATTTTGTGATACAAAAGCCCGCAACGGGCAACTAGACAAACACTCATTTATTTCTCACTTACATTCGCAGCCAACCCACCTACAAAACGGGCTCAAACTAAAGCCGGAAAATTGTACGCCATGAAGCTGAATAACTTTCTTAGTGTTTGTCAAATGTTAAAATATGAAAAATATGAAAAGCATAAAGTTGCTTTTATGCTTTTGTTGATGTTTTATTAAGCAAAGTGCTAAAATTGCCTGCGGCATATTGCAAACTTGAAATGTGAAAAAGTTCATTGCGCCTTCATACATGATTTAAGCGAAATGTTCAGCGTTGAATTTAAGTTTCTTTTGAGTTGCATTTGTTTTCTGTTCTTACTTCCATCTCAGTTTGCTCACAGCTGCTGTCAAACGTTTTTAAAATCAATTTTTAATGCCAAATTTATGCACTTTGCCATTTCAAAGTTTTACGTTTGCGACAAAAGAATTTCCGAAGCATAAAATTCTCTTTTCGCCCAACTTTTCCCCTGCACCACACATCAGCTTCGCTTTCGAGTATAAACTGCTTGTATTGAGTAGCTCAACTCATCTTAACTTTATTTCTCAAAGACCCAAGACAAATGCAAAATATGCATACAAAAGCTCGGATTTTCCTCTATATTTCCAAAAAGTTCTACATGTTTTGGTTTGGTGAAAATCGAATTTTATAGTTTTTTAAGCGTTTCAGCGTCAAAAGCTTTTGTATCGCAGGTTGTATAAACTATTCTGGCGGCGAAATCCCTCGCTTGATGTATGTGCATTTATTTTATGCTCAACTCGAATTGAAAAATTGCATTGGTGCTTACGAAGAATGTCTTTGGTTGCATTTTGGCGATAAGCGCTTTTGGTGAATTGTATTTGAGATGATGATATTCTTTGTGGAAGCGATTTATCTGAAAATTGAGTTAAGTATATGGAACTTCACACAGCAGAAGACTATATAGAAATATAATATATTTTATGGTTGAGTTTCGCGACGTTTTTATTATTTAAGATTTAGTTGTAAGCAGTCTCGAGATCGTTGTTATAATTATTTTAAAAGAACAAACTCGGTATGTTATATATAATGTACATATATATAATATTTTTATTATATATTTCGGATTCCACCGGAGTTCGTCTTCAGAGGTCTGTACAGGTCGTCGCGGAGTTGATAACAGTTATCAATTCCGCGACTTCCCTAAAGACAAACTCCGGTGGGGTCCGAAATATATCGAGAATAAAAATATTATTAAAGAATAAAAAGATACCGAGTTTATTCTTTAAAAATAATAATAACAACGACCTCGAGCACGCTTACAATTAAATCTGAAATATAATATATACAAATTTATTTAAAATAAATATAAGTTGAGTTTGGCGACCTATTTATTTTTTAAGTTTATTTTTTAACAGACTCGAGATCGTTGTTACAATTATTTAAAAGATTAGATTGCATTTATTCTTGTTTAATTATATTATTATTCCCGATATATTTCGAACTCTACTGACGTTCGTCTTCAGGGGTCGATGAATACTGAACCATAAAACTACATATGACTTTTTTGCGACAAATTGACACATTTTGGATGAAGTCCATTTTCCAGTTTGCGTATAAATTCACTTTTTTTTTAAAACTTGTATATATTTTTTTAAGATTATCCCAATGAATCATACAACTATAGAATAGACTTGCAGCCTTCAAAGCTACGCATAACAATGGCAAAAATTGTTTTGCTAATCATTTCCAACGATTTTCTCGCACGACCGAGCAAAGCAACTAAAACAAAATTCATGGAAAATGTTGCATTTTATTTTTTTTTTATTTTTTATTTTTCAGTTCCTTTGTCCGCAATTACAAAACAAAACAGAAACACAACAATAGCTGAGGCATTTGTTAAAAGCATAAAACATATTAACTGCTGCAATTAAAATTTTGCGATAATTAAGTTTGCGCTTCGAGACTCAACAACGACGAGGCTCAACTTGGTCTATGCAAGCTCGTAAAATAACAAATACATTATACATCTGTCATGATGTCAAACCTTGAAATGTATGTGTAAAAAATAGTTTAAAAAATAATGCTTGTGTCAAGAGATGCGTAGTATCTGTGAACTGAATGTCGTTTGACAGTTGCGTAAAACCTAAGCTATTCTGAATCATTCGTTATCCTTTTATTGAAAATATTATACATATTTACTGACATCACTTGCTTATAATAATAATGGCAAATAATAAAATATTAATGTTTTGTTGAACACTTGAGCTAATTTTCAAATGTCATAATTAATTCATGTTATATTGCAACCACAAGATAATCAATGTCGTTAGCAAACATAGCTGAAAATCATCAATCGCGTTATTCACTTAAATTATGTAATTTAATATGACTTAAACACTTCAGCGTCAAAGGAAAATAATGGTAATATTTAAAAAAAAATTGTACAACATTTTATTTATTTTAAAATTTTTATAAATTACAAACATGCTCCAGCGTCCCATCAATCGACTAAAACGGGCATTTGGCCACGAAGTAAAATTTTTTGTATTGTTATGAGTAAAACCAAACATATTGCAACTCATTTTATGCATTGTTGTCCAAAAATTTTCATTCCATTTTATCGAAGCTAAATTTTCACATGCCAAATGTCGGCTTAACTCGTTTATCGCGCGATTTCAGAGTTTTCGATGTCGTCAGATAATTTTTTTTGATCGCCGTAAAGCAATTCGTAATGGAAATTCTTCACGTCAGAATAGAATACAAATTCCTGATGTTTTCAAATTACAATTCAACTCCCAAAATAGCCATTTCAATTTAACAGACTACTTTGGATGCGTTACGGTAAATAAAATTACAAAACACACCTATTAACGCAACCAAAAATGGCGATACTCAGGACACCAGTCGCCACTTTTGACTGTTTGCAATCAGTCGAGTGCAATGTCACACAATCTATTTGACATTAACCTTTAATGTCTCCTAAACTGTCCGAAAAAGTCACGTCGCTAATTCTTACGCCATATCCGCAAAGCATTTTTGGTAACATTATAAAAAGTCGCTCAGACAGACAGGTTTTAAATGGTCATCTAGACTTTTTGTGATTTTAGTATTATGACATAAAAACTGTCAAAGCTGAAAATTAACGGTTCTTGTTGTTAATGAATCATATTCAGTTATTTCTATATTAAAAATGTCATTTCTCACCCACATTGCCAAATGAAGATCGAACAAAGAAACACTTATAATATTGATTGAGCAAATGCCCAAATTACTAATCAACAACTCAGATCAAATTCGGATGTGGTGATGAGACATCATTATATACCGCTACTTATCGTCATTGACAAAAACGGAATCACTGTGAGCAACGCAAATCGGGAATGAATTCATAAGCAGCTTGTATTTTGTTCATTAATGCAAGGATAGGAAGTTGTATCGTAAAAATTCTCAATAATGAAACATGAAAGCTAAACTTGTTTAAATTGTCTTGACATTCAACACCAATATAAACTCGAAATAAGCGATTCTGAGCTTAAAAGTTGTTTCTATACTTTCTGATCCATACTCATTCACTAGAACGCTTCTACATGTTTCATTCGTTGCTATTCCAAAATTAACAATATTCACGTTGCTATTCCAAAATTAACAACATTCATTATATGAATTATTACATATGCCCGCACCCATTGGCAAATTTCATCACGGTCTGACTTTGTAAGTTAGTCACGTTTCATTCTGCGCTGCACTTGACTTTGTCAATGTCCCTCAGTAATAAATGGAGATAACATCCTAAGCTAAAGCCATTGTTCACTGCCCGCATAAAATATGTTAATAAATGCAGCCACAATAAGTTTGTAAAGAAACTCATAAAGTTGTAGATTTTGCGCGACGTCAAACACAAAACCATAAAGTGATTTTCTCTACAGCCCGCAATTAGCAGTGTTTTGCAATCGTTTTGCAAACGAGAACTGGGATTATTTATTAAATTTGAATGACGAACTTGTGGAAACCGCAACTGAGAACATAACAAAATTATACCCTAAGCCCTTCATATATAAAAAATGTGATGAGTTATATTGTGTTACTGATAGAATTTGGGTAACATCTTTTAAAAAATATGAAAACAATTTTTCATCTTCTGATAGAATAAATTTTCTTGAGTTGCTTGCTGTTTTTTCCGGTGTACATAAATTAATGATGCTGTTGCTTGTAAGATTCCAAGGTTATATACATTTAGCGCGATTGTCGCAAACATGCACGTGCGTCGATCTGAGATTATATATTGGAACGATGAGGTGGAAGTGACGTGAAGTGCAATACCGACTTGAGTTTGCTTAACTCGCTAAGCTGAACTGAGCGAAACTTGTTGACTGGCTTACAGCCATCAGCTGCGCAGATTTGCTGCGGCTATTCAAACTAGTTTCAAATAAATAAATACTCGTACAGCATCTGCAGATAGCCTCAGGCACACAAGTAACTCAATTGCGCTCAAGGAGTGGCTCTTCATGGCAAATCGTGCTCGAAGCTTGACGCGAGACTGCTGCCAGCCAGAGTCGTTGCAATTAAAGACAGTTTAAGGCCCAGCAGAATCGAATCGGAATTGAATTGAACACTGAACTGAACAAAACAAAACGAACGAAACAAACGTTTTTGCCCGACACTGTTGGTTGTTGTAGTTGATGGTAGTTGATTCATGTTTATTTCGAGTTCAAGGCTATTGGGTCAGTTGCAAATTAGTTGCAGCAACAACTTTGAGTTTTGAGTTTCGTTGAACATCGCCTGCAGGTTGATTGTCACAACACCATGCTCGGTTATTGAGTAGAAGCTTGTCAAGATTTTCTATTACTCTTTTGCAAATGCGAGTTCTATATGTGCATAAGAATTTTCTTATGTTATTTGTATTTTGTTTTAGCATGTTTACTTCTGTTCGTATCTTTATATTGTTACGTCTTAAGCTATTTTTAAGTGGCCATGCAAATGTCGCGCGCACAACAACTTGGCAACTTTGCCATAAGGCACTCGCCAGCAATTAGCGAACAAGCAAATGAAGTTGATTGTAAGTTGGGGCCGTCATCTGATTTGTATAAATTTTGCATTGCCATCAATCATTTTGCAGCATTGCGTTTTAAGTACAAAGACATTTCATTCAAGCAGCTAAGCCGAAGTAACTAAATGTAACTTTGAGATGCAAATTAATTGAGTATGCATAAATTGTATGCGAGTGCATAAATATTTCATCAACTTGTAGCTGCAGCCTCAATCATTAAGAGGCAACGCCAAACGCAAATGTGCATGAAATTGCAATTCTAGCAATTTATGTACCTCGAGAAACGGTCGGGCTTTGTAGCAGATCATTTAACGCTATTTAAAGATACTCGCATATTATAAGTTCTTAAATAATGTAATTTCGCAAGACGATAGTTTAAACATTGAATTTTATAGTATTGCTTTGAATATGGGAACTTCTTTTTATACTGGTTGTTTTTGCGTTTTATCTCCGATGCTACAACGTTCTTAAACTTAAATTTCATCAAGTAAACTAAGCCGGCTCAAACTTATTTTTAGCTTTAAATAATGCTTTTTTAATAAACAAACACATATATATGAATGTATGTAGCTAAAAAACAAAGTAGTTTAAATTCACTTTGCTTTATCTTTACAGCTACTCCAATTTTCCAGTATCCGCCACCACCAAGCCCCTCCTGCTCGGTCCCCAGCCCTAGCTACAACGGAGGCGAGTTTTTCTTTCCACGAGGCCGCAGCACGCCACGCACTCCACGTACTAGCGTCAGCTTTGCGGCCGGCGAAGAAGCCAACTACTATCGTCAGCGCCCAACCGTACCTCAACCAATGCCGCCACAATCAGCGCCGCCCTTGCACCACAGCTATCAACCACAGACACCGCACTTTCATCCGCACACATCGGCCGCCTACGCCCCGCACTATGCGCAATACACCCCGCCACCAACGCCGACCACAAACTCATCCTCAGCACCGTTAGGCACCAACTCGCAGACTCAGCAACTCGGCGCCACGGGTTTCAACAGCGGTGCTACAGCTTCATCATCCACACAGACTGCAATGCGGTTGCATCGAAGCCATTCGCGACGGTAAGTCGAAAAATAAATTCAGAACGATTTAAATAAACTAAACTACAATTTGCAAAAGCCTACCAAGAATCGTCAGCTCCTTGTGGCTTATCAGTTGTGAGTTGCACTTCTACGCTTCACTTAAAACATTATTTCTATATTTTTTTTTTGTTTATTTATCGCTTTAAACCTGATTAAGATTATCATTTCCCATGACTGCTACTGAAGCTCAGTTTTTAATTAATAAAAAATATTGTAATTTGCGATAAGCGACAATTTATATTGCAAAATCTAGTTTGCTAATTATAGACACATTGATAGAGTGGCAAAATTTAATGCACTATTTTATTAAAGCGTTGACTTTTCAGTTTGAATATTTTTTTTTTTTAAAGGCATAATTTTTCTGTATTGTAGTTCCCGACTGACATCAACGGGCGAGGATGAACGCGAGAACCAGAGCGAGCATGAGACCAGCTGGGATGAATTCGAAGATCGTTTTGAAAATTTTACGGCGGGTCGGGAGCGTTTGCAAGAGTTCAACGGTCGTATTCCGCCTCGTAAAAAGAAAAACAAAGAACCAGTGCCAAAGGCAAAGCCGGATAAAAAGGTAAGTTCGCAATGACCATGCTTGATTGACAAATCTCCAAATATTACTACATCCTTACATTTGAGTTCACCCGATTTCCACAAATCCATACACAAAAGGTTTTTCAGATTGTATAGCACGGTTTAATAACATTTTCGAAAACGAAATAAATATCTCATTATTAATATCTTAATTAAATTGGAACTACTAAGTTTATGAATTTTTTTATGTCCAAATATAGTTTGCTAATTACGCAACAATATGAACACATGTAAAATTTTATCGACAACAGCAAAATCGCTCATGCACACTTTGCAACTAACTTCCTCTTTTCTACGCATCTTACTAAATAGATTAACGGCTCAACAAGCACAAAACGCGCGAAAAGACACAAATAAACAAAAATAGCTAAAGGTCATTAACTCGATCGCCTGAGCGAACAAAAATAGCCAGCATCCGCGCATCTGTTAAGGCCCAAACTAAACTCAACACAAATGAATTCTATGCTTCTGGAACTCGTGTGCGTCGTTTGAGTTTGAGGTTGCGTGCGGCACGTGCCTATGGCAACTGCAACTTGCAATCGTGATGCACGCACCCTCGCAGTTGTTTTGTCTAAAAAGAAGATATCCTATTAGAAACGTGCAACTTAAAATAGTCCGGAGACAAGAAGGTATGCAATGGAAAACTATCACAAGTTCTGCCTGTCTTAAAGTGACAAATTGCCAGTCAAGCGTTTATTTTGCTTGCACTTATGCCGCACTAATATTAAAATTACGAAATCAAAGAACTCTGAAGAGCGCTAAGAAGGGTAGAAAAAAAATTAAATTAAACAGCGATAAAATTAATTGCGCAGCATTTCGCTTCTCGGAGATTTGTCGATGACTGTCTTCGAGCGAATCAACTATACAGTTTATGTCAGAACCGAGGAATTGGTGCAGCTGACTGAAGTTCTATGCCCAAGAACACTGTACCCGTATCATTGGACCAAATTCAAAGGGACTGATAGTTACTTTGTGTGAAATAATGCAACCACTGCAGAAGTTAAATGAAATAAACATTCGATTTCATGTCGATGTGCGATCTGCATTCATAGTTCTAAATAAATGTTAGAGTATAAACAAATAAATAGGCAATATAAATATTTATATATTTTTTTCCATATGAAAGAAACAATTAAAAACGTAAATCTTTATAAAGGAATGCAACATGAAATGAGTAGTTTTTATGTTATCGCCAGTGTAAACAGTAGTCGCCAACTATTGCCTGCCCCGCTTATCACACCATCAAGTATAAATTGCTCACTATATGTGACGATAACGACCTCATTTCACACATTCAGATCGTGAGAAAATTATAAAACTTAGTAAATGTACAAAGAGCCACACAGTTAAGTTAATCTTTTTTGTGTCGACTTGCTTTCTGCTCTGGATTTCGATTTTTCTTTCTTTATATAGAAGAACCAAAGTTATTAGTTTTCCAACACCATCTAAATCATAAATAAGGCAACGATATTGTTTCAAACGCTCGGAAATTGTGTGGAATCAAACCTGAAGTAATTTCCATAATATGTCGTTTTAATGTCGCCCGCATAATTATTGCCACAGTAAATAGTAAATTTGCCATTTACTGTTAAATTTTGGCTATAAATTTTACTTGGCCACACAAAAGTAATTCATGCGTGAATGATTCAGGGAGGGAAATCAAATGTATCGCAACACAAGCGTCACCAGAATGTTTACAAAAATTTATTAATGGAAAAATTATTACACAATTGGTTGATTATTTGTGCAATCGACGAAAACATTTACAAATTCATTGGCAAGAAATATATTGTCAACAGGAGCGGTTGAGTTATAAGATCTCATTAATAGAAATATCAAAAAAAAATTTTTATATTTTCTAATCTTGAATATTTTTACAAAAGCTTATTATCTGTATTGCTATAGCCGTCCTTAAATGGTGTATTATATGTGACCAGCGGTGACAAAACGGCCCTGTTTGCTATTTATTAATATGCCACTTGACCAGTTCCTTTCAACAAACTGTGTGGACATAATTCATTCATGAATTCATGCCCGGTTTCTGGCTTGCTGTGGTCAGTTCAAAGCCTTGTTTTTCCTTATAATTGTCCATTTAAAAGAGAAACAGGGCTAAAAATGATTTACAGCAATACGATTTGTAGGAAATCGTCCTCAAAGCATCAATAGCTTATATAAAAAAAGGACCAAGGGGATGGAAAAGTAATGTTTATTTTGCACATGGGAGCCATTTGTGTGTGTTTACTGGTAAATATTGTCACACTGTTAAAATGTATCATGGTTATTGGTTCTTTTTTCAACATAAAGCAGGTCAAATTATAGACATGTGTAAGAGTCAATACTGATGAAGAATACACAATTTTTATAAACTCTGACTTACCACAACGTATTTTTCTTATTTTTCAGGAACAGAGCTTCACATGGCCCACCGTAGTCACAGTCTTTGTCGTCGCTATGGGCTGCGGCTTTCTTGTTGCTCGATGAGTGCCAAGTTTAAATAGTGCAAATCATTCTCCATTCTGCGCAGGACACAAGCAATGCAAATAAAAAGAATGCAGAAATAAGTCATTATTAACACAATTGATTAAAATACACACATACTTTCACACATACATGCTTACATATATACATACATACAAATTGTATCAAATAGTATAGTTTTGGATGAACTTTTAATTTAAGTTATGCAATAGATATTTTCGTTTTTAAGGTTAAAGGGACACAAAAACAATATTTCGATAGCTCAAAATAATACTTTATACAAATAGATAAATGCTAAACTAAACAAATGAGTTTATAGACTGGCAGAAAGCTTAAACAGACAAAAACAAACACTAACTCGAATTGCGAAATTTGACCAAATATTTTTGATGATCACTTTAAAAAACACATCAAATATTTTTGATATGCCAAAAGACTTAACGAGAGAACCAATAAAACAAATAACGACAAATGTATTTCCGTAATCAAGATTTCGTACAAATTTTTAAATGAATAAATATTTTATAAAAACTTAAAGTATTTTACATATAAACGAGAAAATAAAAGCAGATATTCGGCGAATTGTGACAAAGTGAAACTGCCATTTTATAAAGTATTTCAAAATACAAAATTTGTAACTGTATCTTTATTTTAATGAATATTTTCCAAGAATTAATCAATAATACGATTTTATATAATCATTGATTGGAAAAAATGAATAAAAACTTTTTTAATGTTTAAGAAGTCTTGAAATGTCTTCGAGTGTAATTTGAATTACCATTTATTTTTTTAAATATAAATTTCCTTAAGAATATGAAAAATGTATGCATATAAATTAAAAATATCATTAATAACGATAGATGCTTTAAAATTCGAACATTGTTTGCATAACCCTGTTAAGCTTTAATGATTTTTGTAAAAAAAAAGAAAAGTATGAAAAATAATGATTATATAAATTTAAACGCCATTTGTGTGATGATTTGCCTATTTTATATTTTGTAGCGCTTAGGTCGAAAAAAGAAAACAATATTTTTAATTGAGTTAAAAAAGTTTTGTTTCAAATTGGTCTCATAACTTGTATAAGTACAGCCACGCTGAATAAAATGTGTTAAAATCTCAAAAATGTAAAACGGAAAAAAGAGAAAACGCAATATACAAATTACTCAAGTGTGAAGAGTACACAATTATTTTTGGTTCAAAGCAAAGCAAAATAAAAGAAATTAATGATCTCAGTGTGCAAAATATGAAACAAAAATTTAAGTTTTTATTTAACATCGTCTCAAAAATTGTTGATCTCTACAACCAAAGTAAGGTTCAAAATTTGAGATTTTGGCACATTTTTCAAGCTCAAACGAAAAATTATACAAAGCAATTCAAATCTAATCTTAAATATTAAACGAAAAACAAAAAAAGAGAAATAGTTTAATGTCAAAACAAAAATTCAGTTTATGAAAACAAAAATAACAGAAAACAAGTTGCATTAAAATCAAACAATTCCCAAAAATCACAATGATCTCAATGATTTTTATACGTAGAAAAACTTTATATTCATAATGAAGGGAACGAAAATTACTTTAAAAATAAACAAACTATAATAATTTGTTTTCAAAAGCTTATTGAAATTTTTAGCTTAATTTTTTTGTGCACTACTAAGAAAACGCAAAGCGTAAAAATGCATTCGTTTTAGTACGATTTATTGATTTCTTGTCATTAGACAAAATTTTTTGAATATTATATTTTATTTGTAAATATCTTTAAATGATTTTCTATATTGTAAATAGCAAAAAATTTTTAGTTGTTTAATTTAATAAGTTAAGAAGGATACATTTATAAACGCTAAGGAAAAAACGAATTTTTAATGGGTTCTCAAACAAGACAACAATAAACACTTTAGTATAATCACAAGGAGATTAACAAAACCTGAAAGTCATTACAAAAATATGTAAATTTAAAAAAGGCGAGATAATTGTACAATTTCAAATATTGAACAGTTTAAATCGTCAAGTTAAAATGTTATAAGTGTTTTTCATTCAAGGATATTTGTATTTTCATTTGATTGCAAGAAAACATATTTTTGTTTTTTTTTTTTTGCCATAATTATTTAATTCCAATTAAGTGTTTTGATACATTTGGAATACTAATGTTTTAAAGCGAAAACTTTTGTTTAAATATGCATTATTCGTAAAAAAAAAAACAATTTGATCCAATTCCAATCGGAAAAATCCCAACCTTGTTTCAATAAGTCATTAAATCAAAAACAAAACAAAAATTCAAATCTATAAGAAAATTTTGTAAATTTGTGCAAATGAGTGGCGTAAATGATAGCAACTTTGTAAAATTATTGACATTTTCAGAAATAAATAGTATTGTTCGAGGTTCGACTTGATTCTGCGCAGCTCATTTCTTATTAGTTTTCACAATGATCTCGGTAAAGTTTTGTTCTCGTTTGAAATGCTTTTGTAGTGAATAGTTGAAACTACGTCGCCATTTCAGAACCACACACTGTTTGCAGCGTTGTCCTGTTTTGATAGCTCACTGCTTGACATTTGGCGCAAATAAACGAGATGCAAAAAGAATTGCAGTTAATAAAATAAAAACAAAAACGGAAATAGGTACATCATTATTATTTTTCCCACGTCAAAATTTTGCAGCTGTACATACATATATATTTTAGTTTTACATAATAAATATTGTACTTTTAATAAATAAATATTTTGTATATACGTAAATAATGCAGTTGACGGCGTGAAAAGCCATGTGAAAATGTTTTGTTGCCAACTTTTGCGTTGCCAAAATGCTTTTATTATACTTAAATTTTACAAGATATAATTTTATAAAGAGTTTATTAAATAAGAACCTTTAAGAACGCTATCTTCGGCCTTGTCGAAGATTGTATACTTTTTTTGTTAATCTTCGTGACAAAGTTATAATACTATTCACTGAATGAAGAGTATAAGAAAATATATATATAATGGAAGTCTATATATTTGAATTTGTTCTGCCAATAAGAATTTCACAATTGCATTTGTTTATATATTAAAAATTCGAGTAACATGACACGATTTATTAACTTTATAAAATAAAAAATCAAATTTATATGCAATATTGAATTATAATTTATAGTATCATTTATTATTATATTATAAAATGTGTATTGTAAAAATATTCAAATTTCAAATATATGAAATACATTTTACAAAATATTTAAATATGATCTCATGAGTATACATAAGATAAATATATATATGCGTAAAACTTATATAGATGTTTGACTAACACCACAAGCTACAAAAATATGTATTTAAAAAAATACTCATTTGGTTGACAATCATAATCTTAATATGTAGTTAAAAGAATTCAAGTCGGTCGGTCAGTCCTTCAATCCAGTCTTTTTAACTTCCTCAAATCGTGCAGTGCTACCGACTCATTGAAGTCACGCAAAGGAACCTGATAGCAGAGATCAAGAAACCTTTTTAATTTGAAACTTGACCCCACTACATACGCACTACACTATGCACACACATACATACTAAGATATGTCAAGGGTGCATCGATGGAATGAACGTCCTTACAAAATTAGATATAATAAAAAATTCTTCTCAGGGTGGTTTCAGCACTGAATTATTAGTGCAAATTATGTTGTTCGCAAACACGCAAGCAAACTAATAAGCGAACCCAATATAATAACATGCAGATAGATTTCATTTGATTCGTTTGTATTATATTCATTTTCGGTTTTTGCGGTTGTGGTGATTAAATTGTCATAATTGAGGTCTGAAGTATGACTACAAGGGAACACGCGTGTTATTATCGGCTTAAATTAAGAGGCAATTATTTCAACCTGCCAAACGCTGCTTGTTTCAAAACGTGCGATCGCCTGCCGCAGGCTATTTGAATGCGATTACAGCGATTATGCGTTGTAATTGAAATCAACGCTCCAAATAAATCGAAACATGACATTTACATTCTTAACCGACTTCGTACACACATCCATGCCTCACTTCTGGCCGTGTGCCATGTCCATGCTTGTCAATTTTCTTGTATGCTCGTTTCATACAAACTGTCAATCAAAAACTAAAGTGAGCAAAGACCCTTTGTGTTTCAAATTCAAATTATATCCGCCTTTTCTTTTTGACAAGCATTTTTCTGCCTCGCCTCCTTATGGGAAAGTGTCATGGAACTGACATGGCTTTCGGTTGACATTTGATCATAAACGTGTGACTTATTCTCAATTTTTTTTTTTTTTATATATATTTGAAGTGTGTTCAAGCAGCACATAATCCTTTAATTTTATGTTTAAGCCCTTTTTCGGTCGGTCGTTTTTTTGACAAGGACTACTTTTTTTAATTTTGCTTTCTAAAAATCTTGTAATTCATGCCTAGCGGCTTAACTTAGAAAACAGTTTTTAAATAAAAAAGAAAAAAAAACAACAATTTGACAATCAACTGTGACTACATTGTATTGTATACTTCCGTGGTTAAATTGGTAGAGAAACAACACCCAAATGCATATATTTACAAACGTTCAATATGTATGTCATATGAAACTAAGACAACTTATTTTGTTCTTAGCTTTTTTAAATAAAACTCCTCTTATAAGAAACTTTCGCAAATCTATTGAGTTTTCCAACACTTTTTGGTAATATTTATTTAATAACAGCAATTATTGGATTATTTAATTATTTGTTGTCCATTGTAGGTAACAAAAACGCCCAAAACATGTAAACTTGACCGTTATGTATATATACATACGTATCCAAAAAGCATGGCCTTATTTTAAACTGTCGGATATAAAAGTGATTTTGCCAACTTTTTCACATTTGTAAAATAATTTATTAACAAAACTTTTACAAAACAAGATTAATATAGAGAAACGAAATATACGCAGACTCATTATATGATATAAAGTTAACTGCCGAATAAAAGAGACACATTTACAAATTTTAATAACGCAACAGCCAAAAAAAAAAATGTAAGTCAAACATTCAAAACAAAAATAATGAATGAAAGTTTGGCATCAAAACGGACTGAAACTACTAAACGCTGCTTTTCAAGGTGGGTTGATGAGTAAAAATGGCATAAACAACACAATATATACACAAACACAGAAATATACATAAATAAATATACACACACAAACACTTCTCTTATGAGTGATATGTCTGCATTTAATATTAATTTTGCATTAGACATTCAAAAGAGAGAAGGACAGAAAGGGATAGAGTTCAAGCGAAAAAGGTTGTTAAAATTATTATTAAAAACCTGTTGGTATGCTAGTAATCATACAACCGAACGTCCTGTTGAAACGGCAGCTCAAAGGACATTCGTAAAATCCTTGAAATATGTTGACAACATAAAATAAATACCACCGTCCCCTTTAAAAGCTTCTACTACTACCGATTTTGTTGTCAAGGCTTTTGTCGCCTATGTACGTGCCTGTGTGTGGGAGTCTATGTGCATGTGTGATTCAGGGTAACATTGTTTGTAGTAGTGAAATGAGCTCGTTTGTAGTGCTGATATTTCATATGAGTTATGATGATATACATGTGCTTTTCTAATATAAATAAAACTCACCAGTATTGCTCTACACTGCAGTGTGTCCTTATTTGAGTCCCTTATTGTGACCAGCTCATTTATTACTTTTCGCTTTTGCAATGCCGTGACAGATTGCCAGCCATAGAAATACTCAGATCCGTTTATATCCTTCCGCAACAATTTCCGTGTCCTGTTGCAAACTATCATCATTATTACTGTCGACGTAGCTGTTAAGCTTTGTCCACGCTTGACTATTAAAGGCAAAAACAAATTACTCATATCGTCAAAATATCCTTTATATCCGTGGTACATGGATATTAATAAATCGTTGTTGGCTTTTATTCAGCTAGCTTCACTGACAATTTCACAGACGCCAACATTAATCCTCGATTTTCGTCTTTCACTTTACTTTTTTTCATTGGTTTGTCTTTTGGCGTTTATTGTTGTGTCAAATAAAATTTGTGATGGTATATGGTATATTCAATTCAATTCATTTCTCTTAACTAAGGTTATTTGTTGCTTAAATCATTGAACTAATGGAATATGTTGTTATTGTGGCCTCAAAAAATCCTTTAAGTAGCTCACATCTGCCCTAAACGCATTCTTGGCATCGAGACCTGAAATATTTTTGGGTCGCATCACGCTGCACAAGAATTCCAAATTATTTCGTGTCGGTATAGGAGTCCACTCTAAAATACTGAGCGCCAATTCTTCATGAGTACCATTTAACGATATTGTATCATATTCACTATACAGCAGTATATGCGGTTTGGACTGGAGCTCCGCTAAGTGTGAAACGTCAGCTTGCTGCAGCAACTTGTAATATGATTGAAGGTGCTCAGAGAGGCCAATGCGCTTCTGCCAATGGTACGCCATTTCGGAAACAACATATTCATAGCCAAAAATCGGCAGTTTAACGCTAACAGGATTTGGCAGTTTCATCAACATTTGAGTTATCTTGTCAAAGTCAATGATGGTATTTGGTAAATGCGCCAAGTCCAGATTCAAAAAAACTTCTTCGAAACCAAGACGACCCCACTCATTGAATGTCTCGTTGCGTATTAGAAGCTCCGGCGCGACTTGGGTCACTGCTGAATAAGCGTACAACACTGGTTGACCCTCGCCTTTACGTAAGAGAACCACGTAAGTGTTGCCCAACTTGGATGCAGTGCAAAACATCACTTGTAAGCTTAATAAATTTGACATTTGGATAACAAATGGTTTGAAGGGTTCAACAATGACGAAATCCTTTTCATTGAACGGAATTTTGCGAGAGTTGAAATAGCAGCACAATTGATCCGCGAGCACATGCGTAGTATACATTTTGCAAAACTTTTTAGGTGGATACTTTAATAGATGCTCAGCTTGATAAAGATGTGTGATTATCACATTTCTGCTGGTTTCATAGAGCTTTGGAAACTCATCGAAAGTTATTTCGAGGTATCCTCTGAGTTTCATAGTTCCTTTAACCAAACTTGGCGTATGTCTTTGTGACAGCCTGTAAATAGAAAACGACATTTAATTAACAACATATGTTATTTACATTTATTTAAAACAAGTTTTTATGAAACTTAAATTTACAACACAAAATTTATTGCGTAAACAAAGTTGAATGACGGTCATTGGCACAAATTCAAATGAAAGTGATTCAACACAAATTAAAGTATTAGTACAGAAACGACGGACAAATGACACAACCCACGTTTACCAACAAGATATGACTAAATTCACACTAAAAAAAAATTTTGCTTTATCTTCACATTCCTCCACCAGAGGCAAATGTTACCGCATCATCATGAGCGTACCTCAAAGCCAGGTACTGCTTATAATGGTCATCGATATAAAATATGTATTTAAAGGAAAGGCGACTGAGCGCTTAGTCGATTTCAAAGCGTATTGTCTTAACATCACCGCAAAAACGTTGGCGTTCTCCCTTCATGCAAACACGACATCATTTTCAAGTAGTTTATTCAACTAGACAAGAAAAAATACTTTCTCTTTGCTGATATGGTTCAAAGCCTCGTCTTGGCGTAACTTACAAGCTGAACTCGTAATAAGTGGTTAAGTAGCAACTGAAGCTAAATCGTAGTCAGTAATGGGTATCTACAAACACAACTACTGCACTGGTTTGAAAATTAATTTATATTTGTCTAATGTCAACAGAGTTCAACGATTCAATCGATTTATGATCTGGAATCATATTATTAAAGTGAGTAATCGGTTAAATTTAAAAAATACTTTTAACGTATGATAATATAACACAATTAGGTATAAAATAATAAAATATTATACTTAGTAGTTTCAGACGAAAATATAATAAGATAGATAAAAAATGAGTAAGATTTGGTATTTCAAGTTCAAACATTTACAATATAGTTTTGCGTAATCTTATGATGTCGGGTAAGGTTAAGCCTCTCCCAATAACTAACAACAAATATGATCAGTCAGAAAATCCAAGTTTTATGCAATCCGCAAAACATTGTTTCCACCTATATTTTTTTTAACCTTGTTAGCGACAAAAAAAAACACTCGAAAGCGTTGCTCACAAATTATGAAACTCAAAGTTAAGAGAGCGAACAAAGACCGAAGTGAAATTGTACGGCTGCGCAAATCGCGCCACAACTTGAACCGAGTCTCAAAAGCCGCACGAGCTTCAAGTCGAAAACACGCGTCGCTGCGCTTGCTGAAAAACGAAAGCGAAAACAAATCGAGACAAAGCCGAAAACCGAAGAAAGTAAATAAAGAAAAAACAAAAGAAGAGTGTTTGAAGTGAGTTATACAAAAAAAAATATTTTATATGAATTTAAAATAAACACAATAACGTGAAACCGAACTTTAATTCCAACTAACGAGAACAACAAAAGCTGTCTGTCGCCTTAGAGTAAACTAAAATAAAAACCAAACAAAAGCAGTGAAAAAATTCAAAATGTCAGAGTCCAAAACATAATTCACTAATTGTTTTGAATCTTGTCAATGTTTGGAAATTGTTTGCACAATTGAAGTTATTGTTTTTAATGGAGTTAAAAGAGAAAATTTTTAAATGAAAGGTACAACTGAGTGGTCTTTAAATTTTTTTTTTTTTTTGAATATCCCTCGGAAACTCCTAGCGTTTGTATTAAATTACAACAAGGTTTTGCATGATCCTCCACATTGGTTGAAGCTTGTTTTACAATGGATTTAATGCCTCAAAAACAATTTTTAGGGATTTTTAAATGAATACAAACCGAAATCTTTTCAAGCTAATAAAGTCTCTGTCACAACTCATTCCTTTGAAATTCAAAACACGTACACGATTTTGGTTTCCGTGTCGACCATTAAATATGCGAGCAAATTGAACGTATCCTGTGAAGTTGTATCACTACTTACAACGAGATGTACCCGTACTCTCATCTGACACTTAAATACTTCAACACGCAATCGAAATGTTCTAATCGTAAAAGTGTGTACAACAGACGATTCCCATTCTCAGACCCTCTAGCAAATGCAGTTGAGTTGAGTCGAGTTAAGTTGAATGCCTTAACAGTAAAATTTTGTGACTCCTGCACCTGCTGCAGTGCGACTCATTCTCCTTTAGCTGTCATTTCATGCCACATCAGCCACTTTGCTGCTTACAGCACGTTTTCGCTTGAAATTAGCCTTGCACTTGGTGCGAGTATCACCAAACTTAAGTGCAACGACACAGTTGGGCATGCAGTTTTCTAGTTCGTGTTCTTGTTTGGCTGCAATAAAATTTTCACAATTATTGCTGCAAAGTCTGTTTCACTCATAGTCCTTATGCTACTGCTTATTGTCCTTGACGGCATGTTACGCTTCAAAATCATGCTCTTATCATTTTTATAAAGACATTTTCCGTCCCTTTATTTCGGGTTTTCAACAACTACATATCATAAATATTTTACTATGGATTCAAACTATATTTTTCAAATAAGAACTTGCGAAATTAAATATAAAAAAAAAACACTAAACGCAAACAGTTTATTTAAAAAAATACCATCAATATAAAAATAACCTTGACTTAGATAATCATCACTCTTGCCAGCACTCTGCAAATGATTCATCGAAGTCAACATATTATTTGGATGAAGAAATTTTTTTAACACTCTCTCAAATGGAAATAAACTGCATAAATTTATGTAGTAGATATAATATAAATATCATAAATAGCAAATGATTAGCTTACCAGAATTTCAACTTTTACCAATATCAACATCTACGACCTGTTTAAATCTTTTAAAAAATCTTACCCTTAACTAAAAAAATAAATGAAAATCCAATAAAGGATTTAGTGAAAAGAAAAGCCTTAAATAATTTCGTCGATTAAAATCTACGAGGTAAAGTTCATTGAACTGACAATAATAAAAAGTATGTACATTAAGAACGTGGCAGACAAACATCAAGCACAAAATACAACATATCAATTTTGCCAGATCTTTGTTACATTTAATATGGCCAGAATGAATGAAGAGTGTTTTACATAAAAATGTATGAAAATAACATCAGCGAATAGACATTTAACGCTCGCAAACACAATTTTGTGATATTTAATTTAACTGCAACTTTTCTGTTAACTAAAAGTTATAACACAACGAAAAGTCAACATAATTTTGAATAATTCAAACAACAATAACAAAGAAATGAAAATTGCAAATTATGATTTTGCAGTCGTGATAATGAGTTGGAGTTTGGTGACAATTGGTAGACAAAATATGGTTTGGGAAAGATGATGACAAAGACTAACGTGACAATGCATAATCGCAAAAGGCTAAGAGCAGACATGAATAAAAACGGGATATTAAATAAAGTCAAGAATGTCATATAACGCAGCGAACACGTGAGAATTGCATTAAAATTTAGCAGAGTAAAGAAAATTGCTGTGACATTTCTGTCGGGTTTGGCTGCGATTGTGAGTGCGGCCAGGTAATCTACAAATTTATGCGCAAAATGTTGCAGTGAATTTTCCCCAAAGACATTCCGTGAAGAAAAACTAAAAAAAATGAATATTTTCTTCACTTTCAGTTGCAGTGAAGTGAATAAAAGAAGGAGTCACATATTTAAGGATAATACGCGAATTTAAGGAACACCATAAAGCACAAATAGAGCGGTGCAGTAGATGAAAGTGGATTTCGTTTATGAATTGTTGACGCGGCAAAAATATAATTTATTTTGACAGGAGTCGACGCTTCGAATTGCTTTGGTGCGTGAGGGCATCAATTTCATTGGTGAAAGGAGAAATTGAAGTTTGAAGTCATTTAAGGCAACAATTTTTTCAACGACATCAATAACACACCCAACACCAAACAAATGCAGCAACAGCAACAACAACAGATATGCCGATAATAATGATGTTGAAAAAGATGAAGTTGCGACGAATGCAGTGGCAAATTGTATTTCTAATTATCTCATTTGCTACGTACGTGACGGGCATAAGAAATGGTGCAAACAAAGATCCTAGCACAGTATTTGTTAAGGCTGAAGAGAATGGGTAAGTGTAGGAAGTGATGTTAATTTTTGATACTATCACATAAGAGAGACGATAGTATTGACACTCAATATTGTTGGACAGCTAAACATTTTGCCAAATCTTGTATTTTAGTGCCTTCTATCTATCGGAGCAACTTACACCAGAAGCACCTGCAGCGCGACAAATAACGAGTAGCAATTCTAACTCATACAAGGAAAGTAACGGTGGTTTTCGGCCCTCACAGATAATTGAATTTACCCACTCAGACGTAGCGAACGCAACGCCCAACAAATACCCTCCCAGTTACCTGGAGTCTAATCATTACCCATTTGAATTGGGTCAAGAAATCACGGCGATTCAGGCAATGGACAAGCAATTCACATTTCCAAAGGACGAAAAACAAGCGGCTCGACAGCAATACAGTCAATACCAATCGAGTACTACTTCGATACCTACTGAACTCCAGTCAACGCCTATTGTGACCTATGTGGACCCATACACAAATGAGAATATCAATTACAAGCCATCACAACAATCACAGCAGTCAAATAATGCCAAATATTATCATCGCGAGGCACCGCAAGCGTACACTGTCCAGTCAATGTTGTTGGTGGGGTCGCATCAAAGACCCTCAACTGCGGATTCCAATGAGGAAGTGTATTTGAAACGACCAGGATATGTCTTCGACGAAAGACCCCCAATCTACGGTACATTTAGTCAGCGACCTGTTCAGCCAACACCATCACCACATTTTTTACCCACACGGCTGCCATCCAGCATTGCAAGCGCTAAGCCAACACGACTGCCACCGACTCCCCCACCCATACGCAATCAAAAGATATCTTATGATTCGCATGATTACCCTCCACCCAGCTACTCGCAACAGCAAACATCGAATTTCGTGCAATTACCGGAACGATACGAACAGCCGGACGGTTATCAACAAAACTACATTCAGAAGCCTCAAAAGCACAGACAACGCATCGACAACCACAATCAGATGCCGTTCGAAGCATCGGCATCGTCGATAGACGAATCCTCTTACGCGCCTAATTATGCAAACAACTTTGGTAATTATTTGCAAGGCTCGTTACCGCAACAACAACAATACCAATTCGAGCAAAATCAGCATCAACAATATCCACAAAATTACAAGCGGCCATCTCAGCAGCCGCCCTTCAACTACCGCCCCATTAAGGGAGCTTCATATGAGACACGCCCACCTCAGAGTGGGCCAAGCAATTATTATCAGTATCAAATTGGAGAAATACCACCGCCGCCTGTACAGCAACATGAACTCAACTATCGACCACCCACAACATCGCCTCAGCCTGCTTCAAGTTTGCCATCGCTAGCCTCACTCTTTGGAAACACGCAACAATATGCGCCACAATTTGCAAGTCTATTGCTTGGCGCAGGTGGGCCAACTTCTTCGTACCCTTCTACCCCAGCGTCGTCGTCGAATCCATTAGGCAGCATTTTGGGCGCTTTCGGTGGTTCGCCCACGCAATCCTATCTTAACGGCGGAAGCAGTAATAGTGCAACGCCCGCCCGCCCGCTTAACACGCAACTCATTAAAGCGCTCGAGAACATCGCACGTAACGATGACCTGCAATGTGTGCCAAAGGTGCTCTGTCAGATGATTGCCGCCCAAACTCAACGTGGCCAACTGCCCAGCTTCATCACATCGCCTGCCATAACCAAGTCAGTAAAATGCTTCAATTTGCCTTGTCTTGTAAATAATAGCCAAATTTTAATAGGCAGGCTTAGGCTGTAACGTGCTATTATTGAATTTACATAAGTTGTCTGTTTAATTTTGGTCCAAGATAGCTGGGATTAGTTTGCATTTTACGTTATGTATCGTTCTATCATTCGAAAATGGTTATTGATAAGACGGTTATAAGTTGATTTTCTAATAGGGCTGTTAGCTGCGAGAAAAACAATCAAAACTAAGGAGTTGGTCTACCAATATTCAATAAAAGTCTGCTATTATTGTTTGTATGAAGAAAAAATAGTAATGACAAAGCACACTTTACATAACGTCAACTATAAACTGTAACAAATTTTAAATTAGTTTTTATTTCCACAATAATAGCTTCCTTGCTGGATTCCCCGTGGCATCACCGGCTTTAATCTATGGTCGTGCAGCGCTGCTAGGCATTAGTGGCGGTGAACGCAGTTGCGCGGGAACCTATGCGAAATGCCCAAAAAATGAGGTAAGCAACTCAATTCAGAATTAAATAAAATTTTATCAATTACATTTTTTATGTTTTCATTTCAGTATGAAATACTGCATTATCTCAACAATCATCGTGGTGGATTCTTTAAGTTCTTTAGCGAACCGGAAGAGCAATCGTCAACGCAACAATCCAGCAACTATGGCGTCAATAGCGGTAGCAGTGGCGGTAGTGGAAGCAGCTCGCTTTTTAGTATATTGTCTGCGTTGACGGGAAATTCCGTCCAGCATAGCACACCAACGACAACACCGCGCCCGATAACGGCCACGCCGGACATAGCCGACAGCATTGGTAACTTCTTTACACGCGTACTCTCCGAGTATTTAAGCGGCGTGGAATATCAAAGACGGCGTCGCCGAGCTCGCAGATCTTTGGGCGGCGGCAATAATTATCAAGCGGAAATTAAAGCTGACATTGAGCAGGAAATGACAGCGGCATTGGACTTTCACGACGAGGAAGATAGTTTAGACACACGAAATGGCATCAGCTTTCAGGACAGTAATGAGAAAGCGAACGAGGAGGAGGGCGTATATTATGCAGATGCCAATGAGGACACAATTGGAGCCTTACACTTTCCAGTTGACAAAAATATTGAAAGCCGCATTTTGAAACACAAAGAAGTTACAGCGGGCTCAACATTTTTTCCAGAAACACACAGCACACAGGAGGATAAGCAACGCCTTGTGATATTTGAATTCAATCGCGGCGAAGCGCATCGCAAATTGAGATTTCCAAGAGAGCAGAATACAAATGTTAAAATTATGGGAGAAAAGACTTTAAGCTATACAAAACAATTTTCGGCACAAGATGGAATTAACGATGGTTGGGAAGGGACTGACTTGAACACTTTGAAATCCGAAACAGAGCGGCCAAGAGAAAAACGAGTAGTGTTTCTGCCAAATTTAAGCACACAAACACATGACTATCATTATGATCAGCTTGTAGAGGCAAGCGCAGATGCAATTAACTACGAAATGGAGCATCGAAAAGGCAAACAGATTGTTTTCCATGATGACAGAGACTTTGACAACGACCAACCAGGACAGTATGCGGAGAATAATCAGGCACAATCAGAAGACTTGTTTGGAGTAAAACAATTACAGTTTCAGACAAACACCAATCGAGAAACAGTACAGAATCATGCAGATTCTCATATCGAACATCAACAAACGCCAAATGCAATCTACAAAGACTCAGCGCCACCCCAACGTGGTGCACGGGTAATTTTTCCAGATCACTACGAGCGCTTTATACGCAAAGGACGTATTTTGAATCGACCCACTTACGCGCCTACCTTTGAGAATTACTTACGTGACTACAGTAATGAGAATGACAGGTTTGTTGTATCAGAATCTCATCGCTTTTCAAACAGCGAGGGAAAATACGATAAACAATCCCATGTCGATAGCTACTATAATGATAAAATTAACAATTTCTTTACACACAGTTATACAAGCATGAACTACGGCGAGCATATGCCCGCCAAGACCCAGCACTTCCTTCCAACAATTAAACCAAATACCAATCAACATTACAATTACCCCAACGCGAATTACGTGAGTGATAATCGCTATAGTAATAATTATCAAAAACCTACAAGAAGTCCAAAGCAAGAGGACGATAAAAACATTTACATTAATAATGCCCAAGGCATAACGGAATACTATGTTACACCGGAAGGTCGGAAGATTTATCTTTAAACTGCAATGGTAACTAATAAGTTAAGTTTGTAAATATTATGTAATATATTTATTGTATGATTCTTTTTGACAAATATATATTTACTAAAACAAAAAAAAGCCAGTAAGGGAGCTATTTTCGGCTTTGCCGAAACTTATTTACTCTTGCAAGCGTTTTTCCAATTATTCTTATTAAAAAATCCTTTTTATCGTTTTCCCAACATGAATCATACACGTTTTTGAAGATTTAGGGGCGTAGCCATGCCCATTTTATAATATGTCTTATAGAAAGCAGTGCAGT
The DNA here is from genome assembly GCA_037044515.1 of Phortica magna. Taxonomy (NCBI): domain Eukaryota; kingdom Metazoa; phylum Arthropoda; class Insecta; order Diptera; family Drosophilidae; genus Phortica; species Phortica magna. Next base: position 33,381 of record JBAMBP010001680.1, read on the forward strand.
CATACTTCATTACATTTTACAGTCTTGTATCTCTTCTGCTTACACACGGTGCCCCGCCCTTATGACCGAATGTTATAAAACTTTGGAATATAGTCAAGCATTAATAAAAAACAAGTATTTGCAAAGAAGAACAAAAACGTGTTTCTTACAAAAATTGTATTTTTCATCGATCGTTTCTTGGGAGCTATATGCTGTATTAGCCTCATCTTGACCATTTTTGCACTACATCTTTGTTTATGTCATAGAAATGTTTTTGCTTACTTCAAAGCTCAGGGAGGAGTTTGCATTGAAACAGACAGATAGACGGACATGGCTATATGAACTCGTCTTCTCGACCTAATCAAGAATATATGTTCTTTATATAGTCGGAGATGTCTCATTCTCTGCGTTGCAAACTTCTTGACAAAGTTAATATACTCTTCCAAGAGTATAAAAATAAATATATACAAAATATAAAGTCTTGAAGTTTAGACAATTTAACATAGCGTTTGGATTCGAACTGAGCCTTCAATGTATAAATAAACGTAGTAAACCTCAGATAAGCTCTATATGTTTCTCTGTGCATACACACAATGACTTTTTTCTGAGATCAATTTTGGATTCGAAATTCCTTTCCCATTCTTGTTTTGTTATTAATTAGAACAAAAATAAACAAATACAATTTCTGTAATAATTTTTATTTCAAATAATTTACTCATTTTTTTTAATAAATATGATACATTTTACATAATAGTACTACAACAGTTAACTAATTTAATATAAAACGATAAAATGTTAATTATAATATTTGAGTTTCCGTTAAGGCAAAAGCATCAGGGGAAAGGAAATTACGCTTGAATGAAACAATATAAGTTTATTTAAGAATGTAAGGAAAGAGAAAAAAAGAAAGGGCAAAACCAAATCAACAAGTTTAGCTCTTCTACTCAACAAAGGAAAGAATATATAAATCATGAAAGCAAACGCAAATATAGAACAAAACAAAAAAATACTCGTACTGACAAAAAAACACAGAAATCCACACAATTTAATTTTGCAACAACTGAAATTGCTCGATTGAATCCCAAATGGACGACGACATTTTGCCAGTAGCATCATCAGCACACCAACAAAAAAAATTGTTGCGAATATTTCTGTTGTATTTTTTTCTTGCGTCAGAGCTGCCAACGCGCTGACAAATAAGTGTTTTTTTCCGTTTATTTACTGCACTCAAGCGCATATTTGTATGCAAACATATTCCCAGAGTTAATAAATATCGTAGGGGAAGCATAATCATGAACAAAAAACAAAGAAACCTCGTAGATGTTTATGGGAGCATATCTGATTTTGACGGGGTGAAATGTATGGTGAAGTTGTTGCATGTTGCATGTACTGAATAACAGACACACACACACTGCTTAATACTTTGCGTCAACAATTTCTGTCATGTTTGCTGTTTGCATGCAAAATTTTACCTCCGTTTCGGGATTTTTTTTTAGTATTGAGTTTTTAAATTTTTTATGCTCCTTTTTTAAGCGATTCAATTTAATGTTCAACAAGAAAATGTCCGGAAAATATTTTCCAATTGTATTTAAACAAAGTAAAATTGAAATGGATGGACTCTTAAGGTTTTAAAGAGAACAGAACTAGGAAATATGAATGCTGATAGACAAATTTAATGAGACTATAACGTCAACAATATTAATTGAATCCAGACAGGTGTTCTTTAGAAATTTCATCAACCGTTTCATTAATTAGTATTTCATTTCTAAATATCGACTATAGAAAAACAAACAGCAGTGTTCTTTTTCCGTTCGACAACCTAATACAATTTTACTATGTTCAAATTTCTGTTTCTCTTTCCCTTCTTTAATTCTAATGAAAATTTTAAATTAAAAGCTTAAGTAAATAAAAATGTAAAAATACTAAAGAAGATGTAAAAAGAGTAAAGCAACTAACACAGGCGAAGACAAAGCTGGAAAAAGAGGTACTCCGACTTCGCTACTTAGCACCGCCAGTGTGAGGTAACGTTCTTGGAGCATTAGATAAAGTATTCCTGTTCTTTAGCAACATTAACCCTAACTAGAATTATACACCCAACTACTCTTCACTCCTCCTTATATTTACAACGGCGCATCTAGAAATTTTCACGTCGTGCACGTTCCATTTTCCGTATCTTGTATCCATTTAACGGGGCTGCGGTGGCGGAAGCGGCCCAACGCCTGGACAAGGCATACGCTTGGCCAGGTGCTTGCATAACGGTACATCGCGTACAGCATCGCCGATAAAGAGAGAGAGCAGATACCATTGTTTCATGCCAGTTGATTGCTCTTTATAGTTGCTGCAAACGCACAGGAAGAGATGAGCGTATGAAACAATAGTAAAACAAAGCGCATGAAATTGTAAAGTGCTGTAATTCCGCATGTATATACTTATGTACGAGTATGTATGTGTATGCGTGCAAAAATGAACCAAGCGAAAACTCCGACGAAAGCGGATTAAAAAAATAATAATAATAACTTATAAGTAGCAAGCAAAAGATGATTTTTAAGCCCAGCGTCAAGGCAAACCCGAGTGAGTGAGAAAGTGAATGAGTAGGCAGACACATGAGTACAGTTAGTAACAATGGCATGAAAATATAACGTTTTATACGTATCCTGGCGAGTAACAACTTCAGTCAAGAGATACTGATTGCATTCGAATGGGTTATCGTCAGTTGGCATACTTTAATAATTGTTGTATCAGTTGTTATGGTTATGGTACTTGACTTTATGTTGATATACGTTAATAACTTGTTGAAATTGACTGAATAGTTTTAAGTGTTCATGCAAAAAATAAATACTTAAGTCGTTGTTTTACCAAAAGTTTTAAAGTTATAAAAAAATTATACGGAAACAGATACAAGCACTTTTTATGAAAACAAAGTTAACTTAGATCGATTTTATAAAGCAAAGGTGTCTTTCAAACAAATTAAAAACGTCTGCTTTTGAAAATCTAAATAAAAAGTTAATTTCAACACAAGAAACTGCAGAACAAAAAGATATAGCAGATTACATTCATCTATAGCTGTCGTATCAAGCCACACATGCAAGCAAATTACAATAATTGTTCATACTCCTTCCTAAAAAAAATATCTGCCCTTAGATAATTTAATCAACTCAACTAACCGAAGTGTCATAACGAAATATTGTACGAGTGTATGGAAAAAAGGTAAGCTAGAAAAAACTCAACACGACAAAAGCATTTCATAAATTTACAAAATAAGTCGAAAAGAAAAACATTTACATTTGGTTGCAGTTGAGGGCGCAGCGCTGTGCATGCATAAATTTAATCAAAAACTTTAATCATATTTTATTATTACAAAACACGTCGTCATCATCCGACTCAGCCATCTGACTACGAAACTAAAACTTCGAACTATGAATTTGGCAAGTCAAAACTACTGCTGCCAGTGGCAATTACACTTGGACAAACATGAAAGTATACCACTTCATACGCCCTGCTTGGCGAGTGGACTTCAAGCGAAGAGAGCACAAAAAGTATTAGAAATACAAAAACTCAAACTAAACAAAACACATTTCAAAAATAATTTTGAGTTCGTATTTGCATTTGACACGTTTTGACTAAAGTGCCAAGCCGAATAAAAGCGATGAAGTGAAGGGTGACCGTGCGTGTGTAATGGAGAATTGTTGCCAACAAACTTACAAAACAACAAAAACGACGAAGTGAGAAAATGTCGTAAGCAGAGCTGTGGTCGGTGATTGTTCTAAGTAAAAGGCGTCGATATGATGGTTCATGTTGCAAATGCGTTTTGGAAATTGCCAAAAACGAAGTAAAGTTTAATAACAAAGTTAATATAAAGTTATACATACGACCTCAACTAAAACCAACAACATTCGGTTATTTCTACTTGTGCGTAAAGGGATTGAATGTTACGGTATTTGCAAAACAAGAAAAGTTACCCAGCGGTAAATTTATTCCCGTGTAAGGAACAAGAAAATTGTACTTAAAAAAAAAAACAATATAAAAAATGTAAAGTTTAATGGAATCCAACTAAATTGTACTGTAAAATGTTCCATGCACAAATAGCGAAATAAAAATTTTATTATATCAAGTCGGATTTTTATGTTTATTACGAAATTTTTAAAAACATCGCAGAAAAAAAAACAGAACTGCAAACAAAAATTAATTATGAATCACTGCAATGCGGCATGCACTGTCCTAGGTCAGTGGCATCATCAAAACAAGCGACAGAATCAGCCATCATTTGGCAGTACGAACACGCACGCACGAATCTCAACCCACTTTTTTCAAACTTTCTCTTCAACAAAATCACAAATTTATAACCTTCATTCCCTTCTCAGAATTACTAACAACGTCCGGATTTACACAAAATTTTATATTTGGCAAGCCAAATCGCGCAAAAACGAACTATTTTCAGCATGACAAAAGAATTTCCTTTTAATTTTTTACGAGCTTTCTTCTTGTTCTATAATTTGTACTTTAATGTGTTTTTCTTTTTACACTCTTTGGCATAATACTCTGGTGAAGGAAGTTAAAAAGTATGCTGCATGAAAATCGTTTAATTAGTACACTTGAAACTTAAAAGTTTTGCGTTGTCTTATGCTAAGAGAACTTATTCAAGTTGGACAAGTATAAAATTGAATAGAAGTTAACCGTATTTGCACAATTATAAAAAACAGATTAAATTAAAATACATTCGAGATGTAAGGGCATTTGAAGTGCAAACAAACAACATTAAACAATTGTTAATAATCATTGAATATTTGAATTCTAATATTTCACCAATCTTCAATACAATATTTCCTAACATAATTATATTATTATGTATAAAAAATGATCATTAAATAAATATATCCAGCAAACATTTATTTTAAATCGAAACTTAACTCGACTCGCTTTCTCTATCCTTCTCTATGTAAAGCATTTCTAGAAAATATATTTCATGAAACAATTGGATAAAGAAATAAAACTTTTCAAACTCAAAATTAATACAAAAAAAAAATAATAAAATGGGTATGGGTTAAGATGAGTTGAAAACATGATATGCACAATTCAACTTATTTCACTCATCAGCACTCGACAAACGAAAAAAATAAATAATAAAAATGTAACCAAGTTAACTATGAAAACGAAACAAAATCATAGCAGGAGAAGAGAATGAATAAAGGAAAAACGATTACGATGACATTTGCGAACATGACATTAAATTATGCACAGATGAGTTGGCATTGCGAAAATAAAAATTGATTGGAAAACATTTGCAAAACAAAACTTGAAAAATAAAAAAGATAACACAAAAACGTTTCATTTGGCAAATGACAAACACAGAAAACTCAATTGAACAACAGCAATGACGACAATGACAATGAAAACAGTTCTCTAGCAGCACTGGGATCACAAGAAGCAATGGAGAATAAAAATGAGACTTGCAGCAAAGTTGAAGTAGCAACTTGCAGCTGCAATGAGCCATAAAGTCATTGTCAATTGACGGGTGGGAATGAGTAATGAAATCTCACTGGCAACCAATACCCAAGCCAAATTTGTAGTTAGTTACCAATACCGAGTCTTATACTTGTACATACAAAGCGAGATACAAGACATGAACCTACCTTAATATTTCAGACCAGGGACCGTGAGTTATGCCACGGTGTGTGTTGCTGACGCCACCGGCACGTGACGCATGCAGGCGACAGGGTTCCTCTAAGATACACGCTTTTGGCCCGAAATTACCCAGAATGGCTTTCTGAGCAAGTTCAGCGTCGTAAGGAAGCGATGTGGTATCACGTTTATTTCGAGCACGGTAAGTATCTGCAACGAAAGAAAAAGGTAGATCGATTAAAGTAGAGCAAGTGTGATGGTTAGAAACAAAGTGAAGTGCTCTGCGTAAGGATTGTTATAAAAGATTAAACTAGTAAAATTAGTCAAGGCTAGTAGATAATTGGGCACAAGTTTTTCTAATATGTAATAAATCCCTGAATAATTTGAAAAAGGCAAATATATTGTCTGTACGTCAGGAATTGTTAATTGTAGGTTTCAATTAAAATTTCGTACAAAGTTTAATGTTTAATTTTTAGATCAGAGCTGTTTTTTATATGATAAGAATAATAATAATTTCCTTCAAGTATTCTATCAGAGTTCTGGGTATTAACCAAAAATTGCCCCATCCAGCCGATTATTGATTGCGTAATTTTATCGAAATACCAATTTCCAGCACTAACTTGTCACACGTACAAGCACTTAACCAGTTCATATAATCAATAAAAACCACTTCGCAGCCTTGACCTCATTTGTGATTATAAAATTGTACATTGTTTTGAACACTCTTTACTTTTATGTCATCGCACACGCAAACATAACTTGGCATTAAAATCGTCTTACGGCTCAAATACTGAAACAGCATAACTTTGCTTACATTGTAACTGAATTCATGACCAGATTTTTAAGATGCTAATTATTTCGACGAGTTGTTGCATTGCTAATGCTACATACTTAGTTTTTTATACACACACATAAGTTTCAGTGAGTGGTTTTATTTTTGGTTAATCAAAAACAAAAAACAATCGTAAGAAGTGGAACTTTAGTGCAATTACTGAAAAAACTCCCACCTATGATAACTTACTTGGATTCAAGGAATAAGCCAATTTTTTAGCGAATTGAGAAAGCCGCACTGACAAAACGATCACAGGAAAACCAACTAGTTGAACTGGCAGCTCAAATAGTGGATCGGCATTCTGAGCCAAGCCCTCCTCGATGAATTCCAATAGCAGTACAAACAGCACGTAGATCGTTGGAATCATCGAAATTGTGCAAACCTTACGTAAGTTCATTTTTCTTATTAAAACTATTATTTTAAAAAAATCAAACACTTTTTGGTAAGCTGTTTTGTTTTTTTTGAGTAAACACGCCAACTTCAAGCGACCAATGTCTTTAGCAAACTGACAGCGCATCTCAAAACGTTACCGAGACTCTGCAGGTAAGGTTTGAACCTAACGCAAGACTTGGCTGAAGCAAAAAGTGTGACGCAGTGTAAGAGTAAAATGGTGAAGAGGATAAGTAAATGCAATAAAAGACAAAAAGCTTTCAAAATAAAGAGACTAAAATTATATTGGCATCTCTATGGTCGTGATCTAGTCTCTTTTACGCTCTTTATTTCACCTTATTTTTTATGGCTAAAACTGGCTTGCAAGCATTTGACCAAGTTTTAACTTCGAATAGCGGAAGAAGACGTAATAAAAGTATGGCAACAAGTGAAAGTGAGTTAATATGGCAAGCAGGGGTTGGAAAGAGACAACAAAACGAAGACAGTAGAAGCAGAAATACCAGACCAGACAAGTCCAAGACCTATTTTACCTCAACAAATCAAAAACCTAAACAAACTTTGCGCAAACAATAACTGTTACAATGGCCTGGAACGTGTTTGGTTTACAAACAAAGGGTGTAAGACCTGAGTCAAGTCAAATGAGTTTGGTAATTGTGTGACTTCGGACTTTTGCACCCGTCTAGTTATTTGTACAAATTGCGTACTTGACTTCACTTTGACTGACGTATGTAATTAAAAATTTTGATTATGAAATCAGCTATGAAGTTTGCTCAAAAACTAAAATTTTAAATAAAAGTTATCTATTTTGGTTCAACATGGTTTGATGCGCGCATGCGCAAAAGTCTATTTACAATTTGATACTGCTTTTTTGTTTTTTTTTTTTTTTGTATTTGCACGCTAATTTGCATTGGATTGAGAAACATGAAACTGTAATTCAATCTATGATTGAGTAAGTAAATATTTAATATGTACCATCATGATAGCGTTGATTATTTTGTAATTGTTTTATTGTCGGAAGTGGCTCAACGGTAACCGTGCCAATGCTATGTAATAATATGTATTTTTCTTCCGCACACTGGCTAGCCATAGGCACACATTTCGTTTGTTTTAGTTACATAACTTTTTACTCTATTGGGATCTCAATTCAATTTGTTCAACGAGGATTATTTTTTGTTGACGTGAGTTGATATTTTGTCTAACACAAAATATGATTAGCATTAATTTTAATCCTTTCCTCATAACGACCAACCAATAAAAAACACAAATTTATGAAAATGTTGACATTCGTTGTTGTAAATACCTTCAACAAACCAGTATACAAGTGTGTTTTAAGCTTTTTATTCAACAGTGACATGCACATTGCAACAACATCGTTTCCGCATTTTCTACATGAAATATAAAAATAAAAAAAACGTTGACGTGCACCCAATATATATTAAAAAAAAAAATAAGGAATAAGATACGTGTAAAAAAACGGATGTTTAAACTTGCTAAATAAATAAAAAAAACGTTGACGTGCACCCAATATATATTAAAAAAAAAAATAAGGAATAAGATACGTGTAAAAAAACGGATGTTTAAACTTGCTAATTATTGTCCTGTAACGAGAGCCTGTGCACATGAAATATATGGCATGATACAAGTTGTAAGAAGCAGATCGGAACTAGTTGCCCGACAACATTTTGTATGGCAGGCACCAGTTTCATAGGTCCGATCTCAATGAATCCTTCAGACATTTAGTCTGGACACGAAATACAAGGGTTTGTGCAATATTTCAGGTCGATAGTTTCAAAACTGAGGGAGGATATAGCGTACATACAGACAACCGGACATGGTTATATCAGATCGTCTTGTAATCCTGATCGAGAATATATATATATTTTATATAGTCGGCCACACCTCATTCTGGGTGTTGCAAAATTCGAGACAAAACTATAATAGTATTTACTTCGTGAAGAGTATAAAAATATGCCATTCGTTTACTAATGTAGAAGGTCTCTTGACAGAGACTGGCTTTAACTCTGCCATACTTGCGTAGCGGGTTTTAACTGTGTTGGAGCCAACAGAGACAAAGTATAAAATAAAGACAGAGCACTGTCGACCGAACATTCGCAAATTACTGCTTACATAACAATGACACACAACGACTGCGCGTGTTGGCCATGCAAGTCTGACAACCCGAATGATTGAGAGACTTAAGGTAAAGAGAAAAATGAAAAAAAAAATATATATATTAAACAATTGATATAAAATTATAACTGTACATGAGGCGGTCTGTTGTGTGTACGTGTTCATACTCGTGTTATTGATCTAGATGTGGATGTGTGGAAGGGTTAACTAATAGTGCTTATAGTTATTAGATATATTCGAAACATTGCTGGCCGTCTGTAGATGACCTCAAAAGTTAAGAGAGATTCATCAACCATTCTCGATATTATCCTCGTCGTTAATTATTTAAATGATTTGCTCCCATTCATCTTATCTTAATCTTCCTCTTTATCCTTCTTTTCATTTCATTCCGTTTTCTTTTCTTCAGGCCATGCCGCTTTTTTCCGAAACGTCAAAATGTACTCATTTATTACAGACCGAGTCAACCATAGTGGTTGATCGGTGGCGATATACTGTTTGGCTGTGTCATTGCACGTATGTCGGCCCGAATGACGTGCGGCAGACAGGATGTATCCAACTGGAATTTGAGCACCGCCAATAAGGCAATTGTTTTAAGGCTTGGTGTAAAATCCAGGACATGTGTATCATTGTTGTCAATAAGCGGGGATTGCTCATGCTGGCTGTTAGAAACAGGACTTGTCCCGCCGAAAAGAAACATGCGCGTATCCTTAACAATGGCACACTGACGACGACGAGCTGATGGCGGTTTGCCATGCGGTTTAATAAGGTTCCAGAAACTGGTTCTCGGGTTGAATGTATACATATCATTAAAATGCTGGTCAAGCAAACCATTATAGCCGCCAAACACATAAATGAGTTCGTTGTAAATGAACATGGAATGACTGCGTCGTCCGACGGGCACTTCACCAGTCGACAGTGGCCGATGCCAGACTTTGGTCTTTAGATCAAGGCAGACGATCTCGTGGCAATACATTTCCTCCTGGGTGTGATACGGACTATGCTTATCGCCGCGTCCACCAAATATATACATGCGACCGTGCAGGGCAACAGCAGCATGGTAATCGCGATACGACGGTGGCTGTCCAAATGTCCGTACGTAACGCCATTCGAATGTTTTGAAATTGAGACAATGCACATCTCTGCTGAATTTGTTAATTTCATCAACAAAGCCACCAAAAATATACATACAATTGTCGACCACGCACGCCGAATGGCCATCGCGAGAGCCCGGCACCATGCCAATGACCGGTGGTCGCGTCCATGTGGCTCGTTTGGGATCAAAGCAGTACAAGACATTACACAAATTCCTATCGTTGCGACCGCCCCAAATGTAGATTTTTTTATTGTATGCAACAGCTGAATGGCCGTAACGTCGAAATGGCACATCCGGACATTTTAGTATTATGCCATCGTTGTCCTTTTGCTGGGGCACAAGAGTCCAGCGAAGAGTGATCGTATTCAATACGTGCACATCGATTGGTTTGTTGAAACGATAGTCATCGCCTGTGCAATAACCGCCAAAGGAATAAATGTTATCATCGACGCCAACGGCGGCATGGTTAACGCGCTGTGGTCCACCATCAAGATGCACAGTCCAATGCATATTGTTGTTGGTTTTAGGTGTGATGAGTTGCTGATATTAATTTTCTTGTTTTCTTTTCTTCCGTTATAGATTGTATGGTCTATGGTCGACGATATATTTACTTATTTATTTATTGAAAAGTGTTAACAACTTACTGCTATTGTAAATATACAAAATATGATAAAAATATCGTATATATGAACGGAACAACAACGTAATTATTTTATTTGAAGTCAAAAAGCAAAGCACAATTGACCCAATTCCATGAATTAAGGGTTTGGTTTTGTTGACACTTTTTGATTATTGAATTTTAATACACGGCACTATACTGTCAAAATAGTGACTACATCCACAGTAATTAAGCTAATTATCGTAGTAAAAGAGAGGGTTTGGATTTTGTTTTTTAAGCGCTAAAAGTGATAATGTCATTTAAAACTCAAACATCATTGACTATATCATAAAAATAAATGGTAAAAAACCATAAAAACATTTTTATTAAAAAAAAAACAACATTTTTCATAATTGGAACAATCGAATCAATGCGATAACTTTTATTTGTAGTTCATTTTTATTTTTTCACATTATCAGTACTGCATTTTATTAATATGCAAATTTAAAAAGTCATGATTTTAGGGTCTTAAATAACTAAAAAAAATATTGTTGACAGACTAGCTCACAACAAAATCAATCCATACTTACAACTTAGAACTTACTTAAGTGTACTCAATGAAATCTTAAAGGAACTACGCTTGAACTACGCTTTCGTAATATTAATTAACTTCAGTCGATTTTAAAGAGTAATGCTCTTTTAGTAGTTACAAGTTAATGTAGATCATTCGAATTATTTTAATTTTCAAGTAAGCACACAAAGTATTCTATGATGAGCATGACAATTTTAATTTCGATACGAGTTACTAAATGATTTTTAAATAATATACAAAATGTTTTCCGCCAGTTATGCGCCGTTCCTTTGTTAATACTTATAATATACTATTGGCATGACAATGCTTTACATAAATACATCGATTAAAATTAAAATCCATACTATAATCACATCGGCTCGACTTATTACTATAAGAAGACAGTCAGACTTTTACTTTGTACGAGAGTCTCGTAAGCTTCTTAGAACTGATCGGACAGTTCGGCCAGAGACTGGCGCATCCCATAGGCCCACTAAGGTTGTCGCCTGTGTACTTGAGTAGTTCGCCCATATGGGCTGCGAAATACCACTTACTGGGTGGAGCGTTCATAATCCACGGCATTGTCGGCGATCTAGATTAGTTAATCGAGAACGGAAATAAATTAAAACAATAATTCAGCAAAAAATAAAAACACTTCCTCAAAGACTTGTTTGACAAAATAACTGCTCCAAGAATAAGAAAAAATATTTGCCTTTTGTAATTACATACCACTTAATCATTTATTCATTATTTCACCTTGCACCGCTTTTATCGTCGACTACAAATAGTAAAGAGTGAGTTCGACAGTTCTCGCGTCTTAATAATTTTACATGGCTGTCAATTGAGCTCACCTTCGCTTCAAGTGCGAGGTTACGAAACGATCTGAATATCAATAGACGATCGAGTCGAATAAAGCTTAGTTGAGGTAGGTTAGGTAGGCAAGACATTTGTCAATAACGCAGAGTTTGAAAGGGAAAATATTTTTGTAAACTACGATGTTTCTGAACAAAGTTATATGTTATAAAAGACCCTCATTGGTAATTTTAAAAACTTATCGAAAATACATGATTGAGTTAAAATTTGTTCTAACACATACAATTGCATTTAATGAACATTTTCTTTCAACTATTATAAATAAATTAAATATTAATATACATAACTACCTTTCTATCTATCTAAGTATGTATATCTATCTACCTTTTTAACTCAATATCAATATTTCTATGTATTTAAGAAATATATATTTTTCTATTTCTACTATTCTAGTTCGAGTAATCTTCTTGTTTATACAATATTTCAAGTCTTGTCTTGAAGTTGTGTTTTTATTCTTCTTTCGGGAGATCTTACCGTATTAGTCTCAGGAGCTCTCTCTCCTTTTCATTAAGCATGTACTCCGGTTTAGCGGCCAATTCGCAAAGCATCTTCGGTAGACATGATTCTTTTATATTGTCAGTTAATTGCGTTTTAACATCTTTTTTTTTATTGTGCAATGTGCCAGTAGAAATCTCGTTTAATTCTGGTTTTCCAATAAATTTAACAAATATATTAGCATCTTTTATTAAAATAAAACATGTTTATGAATTTTCTTTGTCCATTTTCACACATTTCATAAATGACAAAACAATAAATACAATAATTTGCAATGAAATACGCTTTTAATGAATAAAAATAAATAAATTTGAACTTCACTTTTATCTACATTTACTAAAAATCGAATGTCAACATTCAGGGTGAACTACATCAACGTGAAGAATGTGAATTTGTCAAGAAAAACACAAAAATAAAAATGAGAACAACGCTAAACATTAACACCAGAAAAAAAGACGGGAAACGAATTTTTGGAGTTTTTTTTGCCAATATTTCCATAGCAAGTTTCTTATTATATATGTACCACACACTTATAAATAACTACTTTGTGTATCTAAAAAAGAATCAACAATTAATCACGTCTCAAAAAACAAAGCTAATAAAAGAATTAAACTCAAGAAAAAAAATCTTGTTTCATTTAAATTACGTGCATTTTTCTTGGTTCAACAAAATTAAATTCATTTAGTGTCAATACTTTCGTGGGCAAAAATAAACATACGAACAACAAATTATATAACAACAATAACCTTACCAACTGTGCAAATATTATAAGCAGTAGCGGTGATTAAATTTTATAACTACCCGTACGGGGTTGCCAATATTTTCGATTTCATTTTTATATTTCGCAAGCAAGGTCGACCGTTGCGATCGATGAACTCTATTTTTCAGTTCAGCAACACATTAATTTCATGCACAAACGAGTATCCAACGAATCATTCACTACACAGGTCAAACGTAAATCGAAAGTCTATGAAAAGAAAAACTAAAATTCCTCAGTGTAAAAACTCGATAACTTGTGTGTTTAGATTTTCGTATGAACAGCGACAAAATTTATTTTTTCAATTAGCAATACATTTTGCTATGTTCTGTAGTTTTTGAAGACTATGTACACGAAAAGAGTCAACATTGAGAAGCGAGCTGTGACTGAATCTTTACTTTAAAACGATGGTGGAAAACCAAATATTAAAATCAATCAACAAAAATAAAAAATGCTTAATTAGATAATAAATGGAAGTCAATCAACCCGGAAGATACAGTATTTGATTAAATGCTAACTTGACGATAAGAACTTGTTTATTTGATTCATTCTTAGGTGATTTAAATTAGTAGAGAATAAATTAAGCTCAAAGGGTATTAGAAAAAAAAATTTTCATTTCTCCATACAAAATAAATGTAATTTAATGTAATAATATAATGAAACAATCGTAAAATATATTTTGTACTCTTTTTTTGCAAAATTTATTCGTTCAAGCAACCTTCATTGATAATAATGTGCTTCAAGTAATTCTCTACGAAAGTGCATTATCGTTTTAACAATTTAATTTTTCTTATTTGTTTGGTTTACAAAATCAACTTAAACTGCACATGTTTAACATTTGTTTAACAAAATGTGGGCTTTGCATTAACAAAGTTACACGTCAACGTAAATTGTTGACAAAATTTGTTGATCATTGTTTCGTATTAATGGTGAAGCCCGATATCAATTCATACTGATTCTTAATAAATTCACAATGATGACGAAAGTGTTTATGTTTGGTTAACTAATACAAAAATCTCGATAGACCATAAACGGTATTTTTTTAAGATTGATTCAAAAATCGGCTCGATTTAATAATAGCCAGGTTTGTTACGCAGACGACCGGTTTACCGGCTATATCAAAACAAAAATTGGAAAAAAAAAAAATTTTTAATTTTGTTGAGAAATCGAAATTACGCGAAGTCATCGCTCATTAATTTATATATTATGTTTTCAAATACAACTTCCTGTTAGATTAAAATAATAGTCGTTTGTAGACTTACGAATGTAGAATTTTAAAAGCCGCTACAAATTCTATGGAATTTTTTTTATTATATTCATTTATTATGCTTTTTATTTGGATTGTAATCGCCGAATAATGCAGCTAACTTTAAAATAAAAACAAATGTTGAATTGAAAAACAAGAATGAACTACTTGCATCCGAAAGCAATTACAAAAATCTCTTTTCGTTTTCTATGTTGCCTATTCAGCATTTGTCACCACAATAACATGAAGAGATGTTGTCTAATATTAAATTATAATGAGATATTATCGATTGGTTTTTTAACAGGTTTAATTTTTATAACTGGGTCGTGGATCAACTAATAGTCAGAATTTAATAAGGAGAATGGCTAATGATAACAAGACTTAGCTATAATTAAGTGTAAGTTGGTTTTGACAATTAACATGTTCGAGACTAGCTAGTGCAGATTGTTGTTCCTGTATCAGATTCAAGTCGAAAAAAAAAATAATTTTTGTCGTATAAAACAGGTAACTAAAGTCAAACTTAACTTTAAGGCGTTAAAGTGATTTAAGTTTTACTTTAAGTTTTATTTTATTGCTTGTTGTTGTTATTGATATAAACTCCAACAACATTTTTCCACTTTCACCTTTATGACGTAAAAGGAAAAAAGATGCAAACAAAAAACTTCAGTTACAAACAAGTATTGACTTGCAACAAACAAACTTATACAGAAAAAAAATTAAAAACAAAGCAAACAACAAAAACTGAATTAACAAATTTGATGACGAACTCGCAGTCGCACGTAAAATGTTCACAAAAAAAAGCAAAATGAAGCTTGAAAAACAAAAACTCTACAAAAGCAACTGGAAGTACGAAAGTTTCGACTATGCCGATGATATGATACCCTTTACACCTAGTTGAATCTCTTCATCACAAACAAATCGGAATCACACTCTATACATAAGTTCTAAGCTTTGTATATTTAAACATAAACGGTATACTCATTTCACTCTGAAACAAACTAAATGACAAAGTTATAATACCTGTTGTATTTGCAGTGTGAAGAGTATAAAAATGTATAAGTTTACTGTCCATGTTAATGACCGCAGTCATACAGAAAAACGACAAAAAAAATATGTTTATTATACAAAACATAATTTGGACTTAATTAAACGAACTCGAATGTAACTCATTGAAAGCACTGTGTTTTAAAAACGTTTCGATTTCAAAACCCCGAAATCAATGCCAAAACATGTCGCGCACAGTCACAACTGCTGTATCGATGACATTTCGATCACTTTGATTTTTGCATTTTGTTATTGCGGCAACAATTCTACGTAATGCCCTCTTTGTCATTTATTTCGTAAAAAAACAACATAATATTTTTGCATTCATATGTAAATATATGCAATTTTAGTACTGCCGATTTTTTTATTGCTTTATGTTTTAAATTTAAAATTTTGTATTATTATTTCAGTCTTTCGAAATGTAGAAAATTCGAAACAATTTGAATTTCTCTTTATGAAATTTATTGGGAAAGGTTCAATAGTGATGTTATACAGGTTTTACGCATTTCAAATTTGGCTTTGCTTGGCTTGGAAGTGAGAAAATCACAGCTAATATTTCATTCAAAGCATGTCTCTGTTTCATCACATCAAATAGGTTGAAAAGATATTCGATGCAAATAACGAATTTGAATGCCCTAATTTGACAAGTCAAGCTCTGTTTCCACTTAACACCATATAACTAATTAAAGGCCCCAAATCGGGAAAACGTGTACAAACAAACCGTCGTTTTAATGACTGAACAAAGCCATAAAAGTAATTAGAATCGCCTTTAAATGAGCACCCACATTAAAACCTTGAATTATTTCAACACATAAACAAATACATATGTATATAAAGCATACATATATATCATATTAAAAAAGTGTACGTCTTGAGCGACCGTAAGTCCGACTAAAAAAAAATAAATACCAAACAATTTGGAAGATTTAAAAAAAATTCATAAGATTTGTCTGGAAAATGTGTAAAAATGAACTATAAAAAAATTCATAAAATACCAAAATTGTTGCAATAAAAGCTACTCACCTTCGCTGATTTCGATTTCGGCGTTTTTCTGCTGAAACTTGCCCGGTCCGGTTGGAGCAGAGACCTGATTTGGATGGTCAGACTTGACACCTCGAACACTGCCATAACCATAAAAATCACCAAAAAGCAGTAAAGCCACAGCGGTGAGGATCATTATGCGAAAACGCCAGGCAACGTCCATTTTTTTTGTTTTTTCTATGTTTTTATTTTTCTTAATAAATATCAATTTTTATACAAGATAAACAAAGAAAAAAAAGGACACTTTTTTCTTTGCAATCTAGATTCATTCGTTATGTTATAACTGATTTTGTTTGACAGATTTTTCAATTGAAACAAACACACGAAATAAATTTTGAATCGAAAAAATGAAAGTTTCGTTGGAAAAACGAAAGTGTTTCTTGTTTAATAATTTATTTTCATGCTATACGTTTTTGATCGCGATATTTTGAAATCTTACATAGACACGCAAACTGCAATTTATTTTGTCATTCAAGCCAATAATAACTTCTGCTTTTCTTACTTAACGATGAGCGCGTGCGTTCATGCTCAGTCAGCGGCGCGAGTTGACTCGAATCTCAGATGCATGAGATGGCTTAAACCAGTAAAATACCAAGTTAAAATGATATGTTAAGTAACGTTAACATATGTTGTTTAACAGAGGAACGATCAGTGTGAAATCTACACTCCGTTGCCTTATTGTCGTATATTTTATTTGAAATACAACAAGACATAGGAGAATAGAATACCGTAAATAAAAATTTTTCGTTTAACAGATCAATTACCTGGTTTATCCCAACATTCTGTTGGCGCTGCGCTGTATAACAAATTATTATACTTACTGTACAACAAACATAGATGTAAATAATATTAAAATTTATTCTTGAATAAAAGTCTGTAAATTCCCTTTACTGATACAGTCAGATTTTCATTGCATATTCTCAAAAATAGTATTGAAGGATTATTGATATTATACAATCATTTAAATTTAAAAATGAATCAATTTTGCAATATATATACATATGATATATATATATATATATATATATACATATATAGATATGATATATATATATATATATATATATATATATATATACATAAATGTTAAAGAACATTAAAGTGTTAAAAATAATAAGTAAAATTTTAACAAACACTCTCTCATACCTAAGAGAACGTAAAGTAAAGGTAAACAATAAATTTTTGTGAGCAGTGTTGCCAACTTACTATTGCTACAAAAATCCAGATCAAAGATAATAAAGCAAAAAAGTAAAAAATAAATAAACAATTCATTCTTATCAGAACACCAATGAAGAAAATAGTTTAAACGGTTTTGTGCCACGCCCACTCCTTCCCATCCACTTTTTGAAAAGGCTATAACTTTAGCGATAGAATCAAGTCCGTAGTCAGACTCAGTAAGTGAAGGTCTACAAAACTGCATACCACAATTTTTCCCTTTACCCTTAATTACCCCTCAAATAGTGTTTACTTGTCAAAGCCTATATATCCAAAACTGTTAAAGAAACGAACCTGAAATTTTGTACGTAGACTAAGTATATACAACTTCTTAAGACTGAATCTCCTTTGTAATTTGACTACCCCTTAAAGGCTGGCAAACTTACATTTTTGGTAAATTTCAGTCTATTCTTATTAAAATTGGTATATCTCCACAACTATGAAATATACGTGTCTGAAATTTTGTATGCAGGTTCAGGTAATATACGTATTTAAAACTGCATACCAAAAAACACCCTTCTATCTTATGGCTTCCCCCTCATAGACACGCAAAATCGAACTTTTTGTAAATTCCGTATTTCCGGATATACGAAATATTTGTTTAAAATGTTAGCTTGTGGAAAATCAAAATATGTGCTAAATGGCAAACTATTGACAGAGACGTTCATTATAATTTGCATGCTATTTTCAACTTGACCAAGACAACAATGAACAACCGAACATGCGATGATATTTGAGTCAGGTTTAATCTAATGACAAAATGAACATTAGAGAGGGTTGCAGACAGACTGTTTAAATGCACACAATAATGTCATGTACCATTACAGAAGTTGCTTTTACATTTGCTTGGAAATTAAAAGTGATATGCCCAAAGGGACAATGAAGATTATTAAAGCAAATACAAGAAACTCAAACCCAAGAATTTGTTGTAAACTAATTTGAATTTATGTTGTTGTTATTGCAGTTGTGGAATAATTATCATAGGCGTGTGCATGTGACAGCATCTATCACAATAATAATTACGCCTGATGCCAGACCAGGCTGTCATTGGAATTGACACATACATTTCTGTGAGGTACCCAATTGAACGTTATTCGGGTGCATTTAATTATGGTTTATGCATTCAACTGAGACATCGATAGACATCATTATTAGACTATTACTAATATGCAAGGCTAATAAATGCACAAATTCGCACAAGTGTCTCGATAAGCTTAAGTCATGGCTAAAGGGAAATTCAATATTTGTTCTTTAAAATGTGATCAGCAATAAACAAATGTTTCGTTTTCTCTATGTTTGCTAACCCATCACAAAGACTCCCCAAACACCGGGAAACCGCCATCAGCAAAGCCAACTAATCGCATGTTGTGTCAACATTAATCGCATCAAATTTAATTTTACAATTAAATGCAATGACACAAGCCGCGTTTAGCATAAATTAACAGTTGGCTGTCTAATCAGTTGAGGAAGAAGAAGAAACAGAAGATACTAAAGACCCTTAGGACATGTAATATAAATAGTTAAGTTGGGTGGACGAATGTGTGAGATGCTCAACAGGAAAGAAATTATCACGTAAACACACTCTCAAACACAAACACGGAGCCACCCACACAATTGCACAAAAACCGCACGAGTGCATGAACACATCGCTTAGTTATTTTTGGTTCGGTTTTCTGCAGCAATTGGAAATTTAATTTAATTGCTCACGTAAAGTTATTTGAAATGCATTAAAAGCTTTAATTGGTAGCCTAATAGAATTAGCGTTAGCAAATGGCTCAAGCGCACGAATTAAACTTCGAAAAGTTTGGCTTTGAAGAGTTCGGGAAGAGAATCACAAGGATGAAAATTAACTTAAATGGAAGTATACAACATGAAACATGTATCTTTCAGAACTTAAAACATGTCTTCTTCATTCTTTGAAAACTCTTGCTTACTAACTGTACACTAAGAAAAAACTACTATCAATTTCGAGCGCTATTTTCTTTCCTCTCTACGGATTGTACATGTTTTCACTTTATATATTAAACATTCTTCACATCAACTGAGCTCAGCTTTTTAATGCGTTAGTATCAAAAATAGAATTGGATTTGTGTGTTAAAGTTTCAAAATTCCTACATAAAACTAGTAAGGGCGGTATAGTTGAGTATACTCAACCATATAATACCCTGCACATACCCTCACCCATTTAAATGGTGTTCCAAATATAAAAAATCAGTCAAAAGTGAGGAATTTTCGAAAAATTCGAGTTTGTAGATCTCTGAGGGGGAAGCCATGAAATAAAGAGGTGTTTTTCGGTATGCAGTTTAAAGGACGTATATTAACTGAATCTGCATACAAAATTTCAGACATGTATATTTCATAGTTGTGGAGATATACATATTTTAATAAAAATAAACTGGAATTTACCCAAAATTTAAGTTTGCCGACCTCTAATGGGTAGTCCAAAAACAAATGGGCATTTTCTGGTATGCAGTTTTAAGGACATGTATTTACTGAGTCTACATACAAAATTTTAGGTCCGTATCTTTTATAGTTTTGAAGATACAGTAATTTACAAAAAAACACTTTTTGAGGGGTAATGAAAGGTTGGGGGAAAAATTGGGGTATGCAGTTTTAAAGACATACATCTATGAAGTCTGCATACAAAGTTTCAATTTCGTATCTGTTATAGTTGTGGAGATATACAAATTTTTGTAAAAAAAAAGTGAAATTTACAAAAAATGTAAGTTTGGTGGTCTTTGAGGGGTAGTCAAAAATACAAATGGGTATTTTCTGGTATGCAGTTTTAAGGACATATATTTACTGAGTCTACATACAAAATTTCAGGTCCGTATCTTTTATAGTTTTGAAGATACAGTAATTTACAAAAAAACACTTTTTGAGGGGTAATGAAGGGTTGGGGGGAAAATTGGGGTATGCAGTTTTATAGGTCTTTACATACTTAGTCGACATACCAACTTTCATAGTTCTAGCGTTTCTGGTGTTCAAGTTATAGCCTTTCCAAAAAGTGGGCGTAGCTGGTTGAGCGGGAAGGAGTGGGCGTGGCTCAAAACCGTTCAAACTTGATCTGCTGCCGAGCATCACGAGTCTATCCTCCAAATTTCAAGTCTCTATCTTTTGTAGTTTCCGAGAACCATTGGTGAGGACGGACGGACGGACGGACGGACGGACAGACGGACGGACATGGCTTAATCAATTTGTCTTGTCGTCCTGATCAAGAATATATATACTTTATAGGGTCCCCCTCCCCTCCTTCTCTGCGTTACATACATTTCGGCCAAACAAACACAATATACCCTGGTACAGTATGTACAGGGTATAATGAGACTTTTGCTTACATCATATACCTGCCAATTAATTGTTTGTGGGAAATTATTTTTAAATATTTATATTCATTAAAATACGGAAAAACAATGAAAACAATTGTAATTAATTCGCTGCCAAGTTAATAAATTAACATTCATATAGGTCTTCCGGATGAGATATTTTTTTTTATTTTCATTAATAAATCCATTTATCCAAGTATTACAATTAAGTCTCTGTTATGTCCAAACAGGCAATCTCTTTTGTTGAAGTAGCAAATAACGAGTTGCTTTTCATTGTTTAATAAATAAAAAAGGCAAAAAGTTGAAAAGTAAATTCATGCAATATATACATATGAATAAATATGACATTAATTAAAATTATAAAGTTTGGTTTGCAGAGCACGGACAAGCGAAAAATATTGCGTCACTTTAACATCATTCCAGTGAAATGAATGCTCAGTAATTGATTTCAACATAAATGTGAATATTTATACAATTTATTTAAGAATCGCGCAGTGAAACACCCTAACATTTAATTGTACTGAAATTTTACCACCCACACTGATTTTGCTAGTAAACGGTTTATTAAAGCCGTTGTGTAAAAATTATGTAAAAACATTTATAAATAGTTGTAGTAAAAATAATAAAAGCGAATCTTCATTTCTTAATGACTAAAAATTTTCAAATAAAAATCGCTTTAAGGTTAAACCAATAAAAGCTTTCTTTGCTTCTACTTCAATTAGAATGTATACAACAGACCTTAAGCAGTTGTTAAAGCGCAATTCCACTTTATAAGTCAGGCATTAACCATGTGTACACAAAATTACACAAGAAAATTTGTCATTTTCAAGACCAAATCTAAATAAAGCAAACTAAAATTTCTCAATATTTGCACATTTATAACTTTGTAGATGACAAAAGCCGACTAATGACATTTGCCTTAAACTGAGACAAAAAAAATTACACAACAAAATTACACTATAAATACTGCCTTTAAAACATTATTCAAAGCAGTAATTTAGAAACAGTCATTTGCAAACGTTTGAAGATGATTTTGTTCTTGATTGCGTTGGTCGTAGGCATTGTCTGCACAATTTGTCATCGAAGACATAAAAAAATAAACGAAAAGACGCATAACTGGCCGCAACCGCCCGCCTGGCCATTAATCGGACACATGCATCATATTTTGCGAATAGCAATTGGCAATCAATTCAAATGCTCGCGTGAAGTAGTGAGTCGATATGGATGTGATCATCGCATTAAACTCTGGTTTGGAACCAAGCTGTACTTGTTTACCTGCAATCCTTTGGATATGCAAACACTGCTTTCTGCGCCCGAACTACTGGCAAAGCCAGTAGAGTACAACGTATTCAAGAACTGGCTCCAAGACGGCTTACTTGTTAGTCCGGTAAAAAAATGGACGGTACGGCGGAAATTACTTAACCCCGTGTTTAGGTACGGCATGTTGAAGGAATTTGTGAAAGTATTCGAGATGCATTCACGTAACATGGTTCAAAACTTGCGACATTCTGCTAAACAATCATTAACAGTCAATATCTTTGCAATGGCAAGTACATGCACTTTGGATATTGTTTGTGGTAGGTTTTAACTACATAGAGAAAAAAAAAACTTTATTGTAATAACTTGAGCTTCCATAGAAACTGCATTGGGTGTCACCGTAGACGCACAATCTAACAAAAATTTGGCCTATGTGACTGCTGTACACGAGTAAGTTCATAAATAAGAAGTTGACAATTTATACAAATTTTAACCTTCCTATGCTCCTAAATATTTCAATAGCATCCACAAAATATTGAAACTTCGCATCAGCAATGTTTTCTATCGTTTCAAAATCATTTACGATCGTACAAGACTAGCAGAAAAGGAAAAACGTTTATTGATGCTGATACACGATTATTCTGACCGTATAATAAGATTACGTCGACGGGAGTTAGTAGACAATAAGCCCGAAAATTACTCAAACGAAGCGGAAACTGCTGCGTTCAGCACACGTCAAAAACTTACTTTTCTGGATACTCTACTTAAGGCAACTGTGAATGGAATCCCTTTGACTGATAACGAGATA
Organism: Phortica magna; assembly: GCA_037044515.1. Taxonomy (NCBI): domain Eukaryota; kingdom Metazoa; phylum Arthropoda; class Insecta; order Diptera; family Drosophilidae; genus Phortica; species Phortica magna. Next base: position 56,655 of record JBAMBP010001680.1, read on the forward strand.
CGTGAGGAAGTCGACACTATAATTTTTGGTGGTTTCGACACAACAGCAACGGCGTTAAGTTTCCTTATCTACAACCTCGTCAAACACAATGAATGGCAACACAAATGTCGCCAAGAGGTGCTTGAAGTTTGTGGCAATGACAATAGCATTGAAATATCCTTTGAACAACTCCGGCAACTTGAAATTCTAGAGATGTGCATTAAAGAAACTCTACGTTTATATCCACCTGTTCCTTTCGTTGGACGAAAAGCCACCGCGGATTACAATATAAGTAAGTAATATAATTTGATAGACATAACAATTTGCGCCTCCATGTTTTCTTAGATGGCTATTGTATTCCTGCCGGCAGCAACATTCTAATTGCACCTATTTATGCTGGGCGCTGTGAGCAATTCTTCCCCGATGCTAAATATTTTCAACCAAAACGGTTTGCTAAGAACTCGCAGGCACAAGTTGATCCTAACACATTCTTACCATTCATGTTGGGTCCTCGTAGCTGTCTTGGTCAGAAATTTGCATTGTTAATGGTAAAAATGATCGCGGCACAGTTACTTAGAAACTTAACATTTGAATCTGCGGAAAGCAATCAGATTGCAGACAGTATGATGAATTTTGTCATAACCTTACAAACACGAAAACCTCTTTTATTTAATGTTAAGGAATTGTAAGTAGATAAAAATAAATCGAAAATATTGAATGTGAAGAGAAAATATTTATTGATTCAAATAAACAAAACAAATCAAAATCGTTGGCTATAAACGTTATAAACACAAAGAAGGTAGAAACTTGTATACACTCAACATTCACCATTATTGGCTTCTTGTAACTTTAGTACTTTAATCTGAAACCGAATTTGAAGAAATTTATTGTCAATTTTAATTGATTGCATCGATTGCTAGCTGTCATTTTACAACCCTGACTATTTCATTTTCTCACTTACTCTTCGGATTTGGTTTGCTGATATGATTTTTTTATTCCTTGCCATTTTCCGGCAAGTTTCAAATTGAATTTGTGATTTTTATGAGTTTTTAATGTGTAAATGTTGCTATTTTTTTCATCTACTCTGAACTCACTTCTCTTTATTTGATTGGTTTTGTTGTGCATTGCGTGTAATTCGATTTAAAAGTGTTTGGTTTTTATGTTGTTATAGATTTTTTTCACCCTTTATTTAGCGCTATGTTAGGAAATTTGAAGAACCGAAAACAGGGTCTTAAGACTTATTTAATAGCATGTTGTCGCACAGATTTAAGAATTGACAGTATCATCTGCAAAACAAAAATATACATTGAGTCACAAGCAAACTAAAATAAATGATGATAAGACTTTGAATTTATATCACAGCTCCGAATATCAGAATATTTGATTTCTATATAACTTCTGTTTATATAAATTCACAATTGTATGAATCGCCTTAAAGCTCTCCATCCATTCTTGATGCATCGCTGGTTTTTATGACAAACTGTAAAAATGTATTTCTACTTCACATTTCCGCCTTCAATTGTGCACAATAAAAAAAGCAACATGCATGGGTACTGATTTTTTACCAATTTATCAATTCGTTACGCCCGACTGCCACGACACACAACAAAAAACCAGCACGCCCGTTCCCGCCTTTAAACCATTCTCCTGTTTTATGTCAGAATTTCCATGTTGTTAGACGATATTTTTAATTTTTATTATATACGCCAATAAGAAAACGAATCGTGAACTTTTTTAACATGCCCGGTATTGTTGCCGATCAAATTACGAGTTTCATTTCCGTTTTAATGGTGGCACACACATACATAAAAAATCCTCGCATCACGCCTAACGAGCAGGAAAGAAATTCGTAAAAATTCCTTCCTTTTTATTTGCGTAACGCGCGTTCGTCTTGAAAATAATTTTTGGATTTTTATTGTATTTTCGATATGAAAAAAAGCAGCAAGAAATCATCAACATTCAACATTTCCTATTTGGCGCGTTAAGAATCCGAATGACATAAACGCGAGTGAGATTTCCAGCGATACAAAAAGCTTTTCGTTCTGTGGTGTTAGCCCGCATATCTTTGCACAAATTATTGCTGTCACCACCGTCACCAAAGTTGCACATAAAAGCAAATTTATTTTAATAAAAATCAAGTTTAATTTTCGACATCGCAAATTTTTTTTTGACATATGCGTATTTCCGTTCTTCATTCATTCACTGAGGATATTCAGCCATATTCCTTTTGAATGAAAATTTATTTAAACAAATATTTGTTTAAAGAGTTAACTATGTATATGAACCGTAATTTTAACGGCTTTGCAAGAATGTTGCAAAGATTCAATTGATTTTATTGAAAATATAAATCCAAATAAGTTCCCTGGTTTATTAGTTCAAGTTCCAAGTCCAAGTAGTCATTAATTAATCGCCATTAGAAAACATGTCCAAAATAGCACTGCCAACGCACTCAAACCAACTTTTTTGCTGCACCAAAAATGTGTGTTCATACATTTTGACATAATCGACTTTGTCGCACAAAACGCTAACCGCAAATAAGGCTTAAGGCGTTTGTTGGCCCATGCGTAAATGTGGACTAGGCAACCTTGTATTTAAGCTCTCTGCCTTGCAATTGTGTAACCGCAGACATTTTACTTTGTACAACAATGTTGTTTGCATGTACATTTGATTACATGAATGTACGTGTGTTCCTTTGCTATAATTCATAAATACACACCCTTTGGCGACGATTCAATGTAGTAGAGTGACAAATGAGTTTCAGAGCCATCTGTCAATGGTAAGCCAAAATATGGCTTTGGATGTTCGACATTAAGAAGCTAACCGCAATGCTTTGCCAGGCATAGTAATAATTCCTTAATAAATAAGAGAGCCTAATTAAAATTTAGTAAACAATCATGAATTTCGCTTAGATTGAGAGAAGGTATCTTGTCTGCTGTTATGAACCATATAAATTATTTTTTACGACTTAAGCTTAAACTGCACTTGACCCAGAATCCAATTTACAAAGCAAGCATTAAAAATTTTAAAAATTACTTTTAATTTTCATAAACCTGTAAAAATTTAGAACGCCTTAATCACCAACTTGCACATAAAACTCACAGCCACGCGTCAACATCGTAAAAAATGCAACCCTTTCATTCTTTAATTTTCTACCAGCCTTTTGACAAGAATACAAACAATAAATTCATATTTTTAGACATGAAATTGCGAACTGGATATTAAACTCGTCATCATTTAAATACAAGTACAACAACGAGCACAATACTAAGTTAAATGTCCGAAAATATAAATGAACACTCGAAAAACCAGACACAAAGTCTCAAGTATTTTATGTCTTTTAAATGAGGTCGAAAAAAACGGATGAAGATGTCTGCAAAATAATAAATAAATGTTGATGAATACATAAAGTACAACCGTAAACGTCTCCCTGACAGCTGCGTGCACTTTTCTTATCTGTCAAAGAAAGGATGTGAGGGCACACAGCGTCATAATTAAAACTTACACTTGGGGCATAAGGGCGCAGCGATATCCAAGGGGCAGTAAAGGATTAAACAGCGAGTCACCACAGTTTAGATATGTATAATCGCATTTATGTATTAAAACTGCGCATTTATATCATAAAAATTCAAGTAATAAAATTTTAACATAACAAAAGCAAAATTTTTAAGTGTTTTTGTCGTTAAATTTATTTCCCATGGAGGAGAAAATTTATGCTCCATTCATAGAATGGATGTATTTTGGCATGTGTTTTGAGCGTTTTACAATATAAAGTAAGTAGGCGCTGAAAAAATATTAACTTTTATACATATACGTTATGAAGTCACTTTCATACGCCAGTTTATTTGTTTTCACATTGTTAATCCACTTTTGACTAAAAAAGTTCAGGAAATTTTGAGTTGTTTCAGATTTCGAGCCAGTTTTCTTCTAAAGATATATGTATGTACACATATGCGTTTACAACGAAAAATCGAAACAACAAACATATGTTAATCTCTTCGAGAATGTATGCAAGCTATTCATATTATTGCCTAAATTATTTCTTTCTTACTCATTATTTTATATTAGTTGTAGTTATCTTATTAAAGAAATTTAAATTCATGTACCCAAAGACGGGGGTCCAAATTCTACTAAGCATTTCAGTGTAAAAGAATATTAAAAATAAAATTTGAATAGTAAATGCCAAAATAACTGTTTTGGTGAAATGCAATTAAGGATATTAAGAAAAGTCTGCAAAGTAAAAAGAGATGCACAAAAAACGTTAGTTAAACGGGTTGAGTAAATGTAATAACTAGGAAAGGTTAAAGACGACAACAACACAATTACAAACTGTTGCTTAAATTGTCAAGTTAAACTTTTACAAAAAAGAAGACCCCGACTGAAAGAAACCTCTACATCGAGGGACATTGTGCATTGGTGACTGTCATCGCCTGCAGTTGCTTTGCCGTGGCTAATTACAAAGCTGAATGAATAAAGAAACCAGCCAAACAAAAAAACACAAATTAAATGGAGAGAAAAGACGAGTTCGCCAACACTTTTCCAGCAACTTGCAGCAGGTCTCCTCTAAGGATACCGAGAATGTCATGGCACAAAATATTACTAAAATGCGTAGCACGTTTTTGCTTTTCCTTTTCGATTTTGTAAACATTTTCGTGTGGAAATGTAAACTTATCCAAGCGCAAAACAAAAAATGAACAAATACAGAATTAATTAAAAAAAATTACATTCTGAATATGTATTTTATGTTTTAATTACGGCAGCTACGATCACAACAAAACCACCATGCGCTACATTCGCATCAAACATTAAATTTCTTCTTTTTGACTTACTACCTACCATAAAAGTAGCACTTCTGTTTAATGTTTTTTTTATTTGTATACTTTTTGTTTATCATTTAAACCAACATTCAAAAGTCAAACTGGGCCGCTATTGTTGTAGCCACAACTTTATCAAAATGTACATGTTGCCCACTTAACAGCAACAAGCAAAACTAAAGTCAAAAGTTTACACCGACTTTTAGTCAGTTTTCTATTTTACATTGTTTCCTCAACATAACTTCTTCCTCAGAACAAAGTAAACTGCCAAAATTTGGCAAACAATGTTGCATGGCACATGCAAACAACATGAGCTCGGTTAAAATAAGCCAAACGTAAAGTCAAACATTATTTTCTGCGGTTTCTACATATGCTTTGAGCAGAGAAACTTTTTTGTTTCAAATTCTGTAAGATTAATTGTGTTGTTATTACACTTAAGGAGTGTAGCCTCCACAGTAGAAGTTACCTCTTTTTAGTACCAAATATCGTAAGTAAATAAAATAAATAAATAAGTAGTAAATAAATGAGAAAAAAGGTCTTGCTAGATTCGTGTCCAGGCAAACTATTTCCAAATTTTTTAAGTCCTTAATCTCACAGATCAACAGTCACAACTAGACCGATACACACATCGGTACGTCAATGACCAAAACTGGATTTTTCTACATAAATTTTGAGGCATATTTTAATTACAGTGTTTAATTATTATATTGTTAAACTACCGACGCACCCAAACACTAAAAAACCGTATAAATTTAATGAAACATATAAACAATTAGCCATTAACAATAAACTATATAGCATAAATTAATGCATTCAACAATAAAAATATTAATTCATTTAATGCAACACGCTCAAACTTTAACTTCACTAATCTGGAATGGCATCGTTTGCTAATAAAATGCTGAAATTTATACAGTAAATGTGCGAAAAACGTATTAAAAATTACGGCGATGGCAAAAGTGTCAAAAACCTTTTCACACATTTCGACGATGCGCTGCGCTACTGTCACATCGACAGCGACTGTCATCGCGGGTGTGTGGGCGGTCGATGACGGGTAGCATTTGAGGGATGCCAACAGTTGCCATGAATTATTTGATTCACATTTATGGCCAAATATTTTTATAGTTTCGTCGTCGACAACGTCGCCGAATGCGTTTTTATGATACTTTTCCCTGGCAAATGTCATAAAAACTGCTGCAGCGGCTCATTGTTATCAGTGAAACCGAAACAAGGAAACTTGGCAACACTTTAGGGTTGTTGCTCGGATCGTTAAAAGTAAATTTAAATCGTATGCAAAAATGCTATTAAAAATATTTACGTATTGAAATTGGTTCCTCCATGTCTATGACCATACGAATGTAAGTTCGCTCGTTCAAGCAACTGTATCCGGAACAATACTGAGTGTCCGACCACCGTCATGCGGAATAAGTCGAACTGTCTGTCTAGGCGCCCATGTAAAACGGCGCGTAGTAAAGCGAGTAAACGCTGTAAAATTTTAATAGTTTACAACACAGCTTGGCAAAGGTAATTAGTTTTCGCCAAGCCAAGTCATTCAAGTTGCCGGAAAGGCGTCGAATCCGTTCATTCAAGCATTCATTCAGCCATTCACAGAGATTCACATGAGCTAGTAGCTAAGGTCGTAAAAATTTGAATCGTTCTCTTATGTATTTACCAACATGCGTTCATTCCTTTTTAAGTTTTACTTCAATAATAGTGAATCCAATTTATTCAACGAACCAACCAACTAACCAAACAAACCATCTATTCATCAATCACTCTGTCAGACAAAAGTCCGTATTAGCATTTGATCAAATTTGGAATTTGCTTAGTTTTTATTACCATAGCAAAGTGTCATAAAAATTGTAAATGTTCGTGCATTTTTCTTCAGTTTTCAACATTATCGACGTAAACGCTTTTAACGTAATTGCAGAAATTTATCGTTTACGAATTTTACAATGCGTACGTATTTTTGTAACATTTAATGTGCAAATAAAATAAATGCTATAACGATTTAAATTAATGGCAACGTTGACATAGCGTAGGTGAAAATAAGAGAGCAATTGCCGTACGTGAATCATACAGTGTCAAATATCTAAGATATCTTACGAAATATTAAAAAAAATAATATTGGTATTTAATTTTAAAGAAAATTTCATTTTCTAACTTGTAACATAGGAAAATCAAGAGGCAGGATGTACATATTTAAGAGCCTAGCATTATTTCCAATGTAAATAGAAAATGAAAAATACATATATGAGAATTGTTGTTTAAAGAATTAAATGCACTTACAGTGGCGAGCAAAATTATTAAAATCAGTTGTACAAAAACGAATGGATAAACAAATCTATAATAATTATCAACTATTCTTAGGTCCCTAAGCCTTATGTTTTGATTTTTCAGATCTCTCCTATGCATTTTATCGCTATGCATGTTTCGGAGATTTTAGAGCTTATTGTACTAGGAATCTTGTATAATTATTACAGATTTCTTTACTCATTCGTTTTTGTACAACTGAGAAAAGTGAGTGAGTAAGAAAGTGAATAACATTTACTCAATTTTGCTCGCCAGTGTATTTATAGTTACAACGAAAGAGATTATCTTCTATATTTAATTACTAACAGAAACACTAACTAAACGTAATGTGCAAAATGTCTGCAGGGAAAACAATGCAATATGACATAAAAAGGATATTCAATTCATATGAAAAGTTGTCAGTAAACACATTTACATGTAATCAAAACGATATCCATGTAAAATATTGAAAATGAACCAAAAAGTAGTCTTAAAAATTATGTGAAAATATGAAAGAAAATCTAACAAATAAATGTAACAGCAAGTGTAAAACATAATAAATAAAATAAAATCTAAGATGTGCCTTAAAACACATAAAGTTACTTAGGACATTGAGTGTGCATCATTCAACGAATATGTGTGAGTAAACGACTAAGACGTAAATGCAAAACGTGCTGTCAAAAGTCATGAAAGTTCTTAATAAAAACATAGGCACATATAAATATAAAACACAACGCATCAAGGGCAAGAAATAAGACCGGCATGTGCAAATAAAATAAACCTACAAGATGTGGCGTTGCATAAAGATACAAACACATGCCCTTTACAAAAATTGCTACACTGATGAAGTTGTCATTTACAAAAAGCACGCACTGAAGAAGAAATCGTCTACCATAGCTACTGCAATATGTAATAATAAAATTTATTGTTTCTTATACCAATCGAGACGGTAAACATTTTGTTACAGAATTTTCAGGCCTGGAATTTCTTCTATTAAAATTGTAACCCCCACGTGGGTCTGGAATGTAAGTAATCCTGTAATGTCCTCCCAGCCCTGTACCGCCTGTATTGTCTCATCACATCATCAGTGTGTTAATATGAGAACATTGTGTGCCGAACGCACAGGTTTGTTTCCAATAAAGTAGAATATTTGCAAGTACTACCCCAACTCTCTCGTTCTCACTCTCTTTCTATCTATTTCTGTACAACTGTCAACATGTTTAATTGAAACTGACACTCACTACTGTCATTTTACGACCATTGCATACGTTACTTCGTGCGTTGATACTTTTGATTATTGTTTTTGGGGTTGTCAGTCGAAGATTGCATATTTGCTATAAGTTGTTTGTGCGCATTAGTTTAATTTATGGCTTACGATTCGTTTATTGGTTTAATCTTTGCGTACCTTTAGAATGTTAGGTTACTGGTCAATACGTCGTTATCAGTTTTGAAAACATGTATTGGCTAGTTTTTTTTAGTTCTTGCTTTAAATTAAATTCAGACATTCTAAGTTAAAAATCCCAATTATAGAAAATTTTACAACGACGAACCCAAATGGAATTCGAGTTTTATGTGATAAAATATTTTAAAACTCTTTCAGTGTTTTAGACCAATTAAAAACATAATATATTGTACTTTTATATTAAAAAAAGGAGAATAGAAGAAACCCACAAACAATTAATACAAATTGGATAAACAAATAAGCACTTTAAATGCGGGTTGACGAACCATCTAACAATCTGCGGATCAAAAACGAAAGAGATTAACAGACTTCTTTTGATGCCAGCGAAGTAACGCTTCAGCAATCAAAGTACTCGAGGAAATGAAAAATGCTTAAGAGTTACAGTTTTTAAGCCTATTACAACAAACCGGCAAAGCGGTGTAACAAAAAGACTTTATAATATGACAAATACTAGATCTACCAAAGAGATGCAAAATTATTTTTTTTTAAAATGGTACCATTAATTATTAAAAGACAATATGGGATGTGGCAAATGTAGATATGAAAATAATCAAAGTGACTGCCAAACGCTGAAAATCTCAAACCACGTCTTAAAACGTAACAAAACGAAACAAAACCGTGAAGAGTGAAATGAGAAACAAGGAAAATATTTACTTCAAATATCTTTTCACATTCAAAACGAGAAAAAAATCGTAATACAGCAAATAGAAACATTCAAGCGTAACTAATGAGTGTCCATGCGAACGGAAGCGAAAACAGACAAAGAGCACGGCTGAGCACCTCCTCAAGTTACAAGTCAACCCCAAAAAAATGCACTAAACACACAAAAGAAAAATCTTAGAGAAGTTGTCAGCCAACAAGTCAAATGCTTGGCCAACACTTATTTTAATGAGAAATTCTAATTTCACCAATTTTGTGTGATAAGAGGCATGAGTTGGGGGACCCTGTCGCCGTCATTATACTCTTGCAAAAAGAGTATATTAACTTTGTCATGAAGTTTGCAACGCAGTGAAGGAGACATTTCCGACTATATAAAGTATATATATTCTTGATCAGCACGACGAGACGAGTTCAAATAACGATGTCCGTCTGTCCGTCTGTCTGTCTGTCTGTTTCAATGCGATTTCCAGCCAGAGTTTTAAAGTTAGCAAAAAACTTTAAACGCAGAAAATTTTCTTCTCCTTGCAGGTATTTGGTATGTAAAATTCAGTTTGATCGGATGACTATAGCATATAGCTCCCATAGGAACGATCGTTCAAAAATGATGTTTTTGCTTAAAAAACCACGTATTTTAAGAGTTATCGACTCAATATTTTGCACAAAAACTTTTTTGACATCAACAAAGATACCGTGCAAAAATGGTCAAGATCGGGCTACTATAGCATATAGCTGCCATAGGAAGGATCGGTCAAAAATTATGTTTTTGCTTAAAAAACAGCGTGTTTTTGGAGTTATCGACTCAATATTTTGCACAAAAACTTTTTTGACATCAACAAAGATACAAAGCAAAAATGGTCAAGATCGGGCTTCTATAGCATATAGCTCCCATAGGAACGATCGGTTAAAAATACAGTTTTTGTTAAAAAAAGTTTTATGTTCTTGAATATAAGCAAACCAAACTTTGCTATTACGTGTTTTTATTAATGCCTGACTAAAATCCAGAATTTTATAAGAATCGTACATAAGGGCGTGGTACCGCCCATACAACTAAAAACTTAAAAATGAGACTTCTTTGTAAACAGACGAGATACAAGATTGAAAAATGTAGTGAAGTTTGACTACATTGCCTTCTTAAAGACAAATTAGAAAATGAGCGTGGCTACGTATATGATTCTTATTGGAAAATTAAAAAAGGATTTTCTAATAAGAATAATTGTGAAAACGTTTGCAAGAGTATATAAGTTTCGGCATAGCCGAAAATAGCTCCCTTACTGGTTTTTTGTATGCGTTCCCCAGAAAACAATTTTTTTTTGAAAACAAAAGAAATGAAATGCCTCAGACTAAATATTTTTACGAATTACATGTAGCGGCTATTCAGAATTAGTAACAGTTATAATAACAGTAAAAAAATTTAATTAGAAAACAAGCCAAAAATATAAATTAAAATAAATCATATTTAATCTTGGTGTACATAGAAAAATAGTATGAAAACAAAGTAAAATAATTTTATTTTATTCCATTACTTAAACTCTGTATTTTAGTTTGATTTTTTTGCTAAGAAATCATATTACATTATATTTTCTGTCAAAAGAAATTTGCAAAATAAAAAATTATTAAGTACGAAACTAACTAAGTCCAATGGAAAAAAACTGCAAAAATTTTGAAGTAAGAAAAACATCAAACATGAATTATTTTACAAATTATCAAAACAAGCTAAGTGTCAAAGTGCCACGACACTTGTCTGTAAACAGGAATCCACAAAAAAAAATAGTTCCCGGTATTAACTTGTTAGATGAGCAAATTGAAAATGTATCTAACCAGTATAATGGCAACTGCCACGAAACTGATTTTGATAGAAAAAAACTAAAGTCCGAATTCACTAAAAATACAAATTCAGGCGAGGTTCCCTTTGTATTGTCTTTTCTAATGGAAAGGACCAAAAGTGATGTTCGTGAATTGTGTATTACCAACTATGATTTAAGCACGCAAGTGTATGACAATATTAACACCGACTCCTCAAGAACTATCCATGGTACTTTTATCAAAAAAACATTGTTCTTCAAAATTTAACAAGAAAACACATTAACTAATAGGTACAATCAAAAATCAACCTTTGTTACTTAAAACGGCTTATCATATAAATTATGAGAAGCCACAATCAGTGTCTAAATATAATAAGCGAATGACGGGTGGAGATGATTGTAATACTTGCCCCTTACTATTTCAACATTACAACACTTGTGTCTACCCTTGCCCGGCAAGACCCTACGAAAGGTATGCACATAATTTCATACGTAGAGTATTGGCTATCAACATTTTCGAAAATTTCAGATTGTCAAAATTGTTTCCTGTAGAGGTTAAAGATTTCCGTCCGACTTTCGGCGATGGACCTGAAGTCTACCATTTTCCAAAAGGCTGTAACCGTTACAAAATTCAATCTAAATTTTCAATAGCATTAGGCACACCTATTGGGCTGTTGACTTCAACTGAATTTTTAATTGATAAAACTCCTTTTGTACAGAATGAACGCTTTGCATCTTACCTTAAAGCGATGGCAATAATTTACTTCAAAGATGTTAGGCAGTGGGTATCTGGAGACTTAGATTTAATAATTAGAGAGGGTCAAGAATTAGCAACAAGAAACCCACTTAACCCTGATGCTGAACCATACAACGAAGTATATTCAGAACTTGAATCGAAGATAAGCAGAATGTTTGTATTTAATGGATATCGATTTAAAATCGAACTGGAATTCGGTGACTGGAATCATACTGTTAAAAATGAACTCTTTAATGAACTTGATAGTTTTTTTAAACAAAAAAACTATGGTCGGATTCAATTTAAACACTGGTACATACTTATATGGAAACACCGAAAACAATTTTTTGTTTTGGACTTGAATGGACGTGATGCGTCGACATTATTGAGTAGCTCACCGTCATCTACGCATAAGTCTGTGGCTACTTTACTTTGCTTGAAAAAACTCCAAAATGTTTTATATTTGATAGTTAATATGAGCAATCTAGATGATACCGAGACTTTTTTAATGCGGTCAATGGTATTTGCAGAAATAGTAACTCCGGAAGGCGGAATCGTAAGAGCCGAGTTTGGAGTACGACAACCCGAGTACAAAACGATAAACGAAAATTATTCGTATCTACTTTCAAATCTTCACTTGACTTTGAATCCAGCAGTGCCAGTGCGTAATCGGAGCGCTTTTCCTGTCAGCATTTCAGCAATGATAGCTTCAAAAATAGACCATCCCGCAACGTGGAACTCACATATGTTAGATAAAGTCATTTGTTATGGTGTCAATGTTTGTCGCGAATGTTGGGAGCCATGTGTAAACCTCGGCGTACCGATTAATCTAGATACATTTCCTCGCTGTATGCACATGGGTCAGTTTTTGGCCAGCTACGAGCTCACTTCACAAAAATACGTGGGCAAATGGAAAAGTCGTCCTGTTTTGCTTCACAACGAATTTCGTAATACTATTAAAGAAGCATTAAGGAAACACACAAATATACTTTTTCAGATTAACAATCAAATGTATGGAATTTGGGAAAAAACCGGATTCTACTATTTATTAGACCCATATTTGCATTTTATTTGGGGTCTAAAGGACGATAAAAATAATCAATATAGTAGTTTCAAATCTGCTTCGCTGCGAATGTTTCGTAATATCGATACTCTGATAAACGTTTTTCATCACATACTGTTACAATCCAGCAAAACCGCCGATTTTTATGTTCATACCCTTAAAATTGCCTCACTAGTCAAATGCAATAACTGCAGTAAAATTGTCAATATGCCGATAGAGGACGACGTTCAATCACTGAACGAGTACATATGTTTTGATGAAGACTATTCCAAGTGTTTGGATGAATTAGGCCAGTACAGTGATTACGAGGAAGATATTTTATCGCTGGTTTCTTTAGTAAGCAGTGTCGAAACATCACTTTCGATGGTTGAAGAGGAAGAAGGTGAAGGTGTCGGTTTTGAAGGGCTTAGCGGATTTGAATCAACTTCGAGTGGGCGTCGAAAATATAACAAAGGAATAAAATCAGATAAATCTACAGGAAGTAACCTTCATGAAATGGGATTCGGCAAGGGTGTTAACAAAGGAGGTAAGGGTAATGGATATGACGACGCTCTGAAAGGACGCCAAGATGATGCTAAAAATTACGGCCAACTCGGTAAAGGTAGTTTTCATAAGGACCGCAGCGGAAAAGACGTTATCGAAAAAGACAGCCAGGGAAAAGACGGCACGGGAAAAGACGGTACGGCAAAAGACAGCACGGTAAAAGACGGCATGGGAAAAGGTGAAACCGATGCAAAAGGAACACATAAAGACGGAACAGATAAAGACGGCACCGAAAAAGGTGGCATCGGAAAAAGTGGCACCAAAAAAGGTAGCACCGGAATAGATGAGACCGGAAAAGACGGGACCGGAAAAGATAGCACCGGTAAGAGTGGTTCTGGAAAAGACGATGCTGGAGATGGAAACAAAGACAAGGATATAATCGAATCTGATAAAAATAAAGACCAAATTCACAAGGATTTAAATGTCATTAACTTTGAAAGAAGTGGATCCAAAGTTGGCAAAGACGACAAATCGGGAAATGATAACGGCACAGACAAATCTAAGATCGATAAGATAGGAAAATCGATAAAAGAAAAAGTAAACGGGATAGCCAGTCCAAGCAAAATTTCTGGAAAAGTAAGCCATCGAGGAGCAAATGAAAAAGTTGGACCATCGTCTTTTGTTGAAGAAAATGAAAACGACCACGTCAAGATGCTTAATCTTTTTAAACAATACGGTAAACCAAAGCTTGAAAGATACAAAAAAAATGAAAAGCCTGACCCGTTTCTGGATAGTCCATGTTACACTCATGCAACGAAAAATCTTGTTATAGCCCGGTCGAATAAAGGAACTTACGAAAGTATATGCAAAATACTTTACACTGCTTTAAAATGTTGTGATCGAGTATTGATAATGACGGCCTCAAGACATTTTATTGTTTTTCGCGGCTATGATTATATGGAGGATATCTTTTTTGTTCACGATGGGTGCACCTGCGATTTAAATCGCTTTCGTCACATGGATTTAAGTTGCGGCACTGCTGGACTCTTGCCCTTCGGTAGTTTACATAACGTCATTTGTTATATTTTAAATGCTGACAGAGCAGCTCCAAGATGCACAGACCACGAAAATTTTGATGAAACCAAAACATGCCGGTCATGCTTTAAAAACTTTTAAAAAGAAAAACCCTGTAACATGGCTTTTAAATGGGGTTGATAATGATTAGTTTTAATATATGTTTTAATGATTTGTATTTTATTAAAGACCTAGAATTGAATTATTTATATGTCAAATTTAATTCCATTTCAACAATGTAACTGACTTATAAAAAATTTAAACCAGTAAGGAATTTTAAATTTATATAAAATTTTGAAAAATAATAACATAATTTAATCTTCTGCAATGGGTAGTAAAGTTATATATTTTACTGAATGTGAACCTGCCTTGACAACACAATGTTCTCTAACAGTAAGTAAAAGCAATAATTTCTATATACTCAATGAACGCTATATTTCGGTAGATAAATGATGAACTGAATGGCGATCTAACAGAAATACTGTGTAACAAAGATGTTCAAAAGTCAGGCACAGAAGAAAATCATAATCGTTTAATGGCCGGCGGCAAAAATGAATTGCACGAAACGACATCACACGAAAAGTTTTGTTGCTGTCCATCAGCGCAATGCTACACTTCTAAAAAGTGTGTTTAAATGTTCACAAAATTTTAACTTCATCTATTTGAGTTTGATTTTATTTTTGTTTAGTGGACGAGCGGGTAATGTTCAGAAGAAAGCCGGAACTAGAGTCTTTGAACCATCTTGCTATTGGCGAGTACCGAATGAATGTCCCTGCTTTGGAGAAAACAGTCAAGGAGAAGTTCGTGGTATAACACCGTCCCGAAATCGTCTGTAGCATCTAACCCCTGTAGCTTTACGCTACATATATATTTCTTTCCGATAAAAACTGCATAAAACAAACATTTTTTGTACGCAGAAGTCAAATAATTGAGCTTAAAGCCATTTAACTAGATACTTGTTAACTAGAACTTATACCAACTGAAAACTCAAACATTCGTTATTTTTTAAATTGTTATACAAATTAAAACAAATACCTAATTCTGTATAATTTCAAATATAAATACCTATATAAATTACTGATAACCTCAATAAAATCCTTTGATCTTTCTCTCCCATTGCGTGAAGTGTCAAAAATTACACTCAAACAAATTCTGTATTTCAAGCCTTGCACAAATAACAACGACAATTGAGATCAGGTGTCATTAAATCCTGCTTGTCCTTATGTTCATTTGTCGGTTCACACTTTTCTGGTTGATTTGTCAAAAGGATTTATCTTAAATGCAAACAAGAGAATGCTGCAAAAAAAAATACGATTGAATTGCCTGAAAATTTTGTTGACTACGTACTGAAATGCTCATCATTGATTTGACAAACCGAGGAACATAAAATTAACGAGAATTCACCCTCAACACCAAATTGAAATGCAACATACCACTTAGCAATGATTACACAAATACTTGAAAAATTTACAATCAAAAAATCCGAATGATTATTT
>JBAMBP010001683.1:0-101292 GCA_037044515.1 Phortica magna
CTAACATGGTATACAAATTAGAGTTTCATAATAGTAATTTTTCCAATAGACTTAATGCGGGGAAAAAAATTTCTAGCAAATTTAGGAAAACCTATCGTAATTTGAATAATTTGACACCTTTACACATTGCAGTTAGAAGCAAACAGGAAAAAGTAGCAAAATTATTGATAGAAAATAAAGCAAATGTAAATTATCAAGATTTCATGACAAAAGTTCCAATATATTATGCAATTGAAAATGACGATCCGATAATGACCAAGCTACTTTTAAATAGTGGCGCTGATGTAACGGACAATTATGAACTATTGCATTTTGCTGTTCGTAAGGGATTCATTGCGTGCGTTGAAACACTTTTGGAATCGAATATCGATATAAATGCTTGCGATGAAAATGGAAGGACAGCATTACATGTATACTTATTTTAGAAAAAGAGCTGCAATTGCTAAATTTCTTTTAAGTAAAGGTGCTAATGTAGACGCTCAGTGTAAAGAAGGAAGAACAACACTTCATTATGCTGTTATGTATGGCTGTAAAGAATTAATTGATATTCTTATGGAACATAATGCAAATGTTCACTGTTTAACAAATAGTGGCAGAACACCTCTTCACTATTCTGCTCAATACGGAAATGAAGAAATTGTCAAAAAAATTTTGGAATGTAATGTCGATATAAATGCATGCGATAGAAATGGAATGTCAGCATTACATTTTACTGCTGTAACAAATAACGCTGCAATTACCAAATTGCTTTTAAGTAAAGGTGCTAATATAGACGCTCAGAGAAAAGATGGAAGAACAACCCTTCATGATGCTGCTGCATACGGATATAAAGAATTATTTGATGTTCTTATGGAACATAATGCAAATGTTCACTGTTTATCAAAAATTGGCAAAACACTTCTTCACTTTTCTGCTGAAGGTGGAAATGAAGAAATAACAAAAATAGTTTTGAATAAAGGATTTAATATAAACGCCCAGGATATGAATGGATATACGCCAATGATCATTGCAATTCGTAATGAACGCATAAATGTTATAAAATTGTTGTTGAATCACGGTGCCCAAGTGAATTCGAAACTAATCGACGGTTCAACGTTATTACACTTGGCTGTTCGATGGGATCGTATAAAAATGGTTGAGATTTTGTTGAAATTTGGTGCTGATATTAACTCTAGAGATGGAAAGGGCGAAACATCACTTCACATTGCCTCTAAAAATAGACGTTTTAAAATGGCTGAAACTCTTGTAAAGTATAGGGCCAATTTAAATATACCGAATAAAAATAAAAAAACACCTCTTGAGTGCGCTATGGATGGATTAGATTCATTAGATAGATTGGAAGAATTTAAAGACGATGACTATGATTGTATGACCCTTGTTATATTACTTCAACGCCACTTAATCAAGATGAAAACTGAAAATTTATATGTGCATGAAAATAATACACTTTTAATGAGTAGCAGTGATGAATTTAAGGATTATCAGCATGAATGTGAGATAGAATTAGCTTGCATGAGAAGTGAGACAATTAATAATTCAAATATTTCGTATTATAAAATCCTTACAAGAAGTCCACACTCATTAGCAAAACTTATGAGAAATGCAAACATAGTTCAGACTCTCGCAGCAGACGAATATTTAACCAAATTTCCAATATACGCTAGCGATATAAAAAGTCAATTCGAAAAAGGTTTGGAGAGAAGAAAGTTAATTGATCGAAGCAGTAACATTTTTCGTATTGCCTTTCAAAACTCGACGGAATTACCACTCGTCTGCATTGAAAATATATTAAGCTACCTAAATGAAGGAGAACTAAGTAAATTAATAGATACATGTAGCCAAGTAGAAATGGATAATAAGGGAATGAATTACAAGCCACCCACAAAAAAATCCAAGTAATGCAAATTGTAGTAATGCTAAATTTATCTAACTTAGCCTTTAACATACAGTTTTGTGAACAATAATAAAAATCTTACGAGAGAGATATGTCTTATTTTTTCTTACATGGGTTGGAAGATGTTTTGATACATCTTATAGATCACAAAAATGCGCATAATTAAAATTATACATTGAAAAATTAATAACAAATAATAGGAATAACAGGCTTTATTAGAGATGTTCCAGTGGCAAATATTTGAGCCCTTGGGCTGATCACAAATGTAACCAAACAAAAAATTGAATTCAACTAAACGAAATAAGATTAAAATGTCGCAACATTACAAGTCATTTAATTGAATATAAAATTAAAGAAGTTATGTATGAAATTGAGTTTCTTGAAGGTACATATTTTTTATGTGTCGATAAACAAATATCATACATTGTGTTGGCAAGGGGACGAAGTCCAAGCATCCAAATCTGCATTTTGACGTAAAAGTTATCTGTGTTGTGTGTGATCGCACATTATATTAGTGATGAGAAATTTTTCAAGACCTGTGATATTTTGTGAGAGTGACTCACTGTGATTGAGCAGCTCGCTAAACTGTGATTTGTAAGGAGTTCTCACCGGGATTGTGAAATCACTAGAATGACAATGAATTTAAAATAAAAGCAAGTTGTCACATAATTCTTTCGCATCTTTTCCCTCGGTCGCTCATTGTCGCAAATACAAACACAAAAATGTATTTTTTCAATATTGGTGGAGACATAAACTAGAAAGATTTGCAATAATAAATGCGCGCGCATGTATCGATGAAAATCTATTTTGTTTGTTTGTCTGAATGAGCTGGAAATAAAAACTTGAAAAATTTTTAGTTTTTATTCAAATAAGAGAGAAATTGAGCCGCTTAACCGAGGCTTCACGTACCGTAGATTTGATTCGGTCAGTCAGACTACTAAGAGCAAAATACACAAGCGCAACCAGCGTTTAGGGCATTTTTTTGCCCTGTGCATACTGTACCAGGGTATATTGTGTCTTATCTGGCTGAAATGTATGTTACGCCTAGAAGGTGGGGAGGGGGACCCCACGAAAGACATATAGTCATTCTTGATCAGGACGACTAATGACATTTTATATTCGTTTAAGCGAGTTGGCTCTGTCCTGTCCGATCCTCGCCAATGGTTACGTCAAGAGCTTAACGAGCTGGGTGTGAAGAGTCCTTAACAGAGACAAGTGTGGTTTAGTAGCGATAAAAAAGACTTGCATGATGCCTCGGCTGGTACAAATTCAAGTAGTCCGAAACGATGTTCCTCTGAGCCACGCTCAAATCCGTCCAAAAACTCGATCTGCTGCGAGCGTGCATGGTCTGTCCTCTAAGTCTAAAGTTTGAGCTTTTTAGCTAGGGACATTCATTTATTATGTAAGATGGTTTTTGGCAGATTTAGTATTATTCAGAGGAACATCATTTCGGAATATTTGTTTGTACTAACAAAGGTATTAGCAAATCTTTTTTATTGTTAATAAACCACACTTGTTATGTTAAGGACTTTCACACCCAACTCGTTAAGCTCTTAACGTAATAATTGACGAAAATCTTACAAGACAGAGCCAACTTATTTAAAAGAATATAAAATATTATTAGTTTATTTATTAAAATGACTTATGTCTTTCGTAAACCTTTCTTAACATAGGCTAATTTCTTTCAGCAAAAGAAAATATCAAAAAAGCAAGGGCAAAAAAATACCCTAAACGTGGTTGCACTTGTTTTTTTTGCTCTTAGAGCGAAAACCGTAAATTTACGGTACGTTAAGCCTCTGTTGCGCTCAATTTCTCTCTTATTTGAATAAAAACTAAAAATTTTTCAAGTTTTTATTTCCAGCTCATTCAGACAAACAAACAAAATAGATTTTCATCGATACATGCGCGCGCATTTATTATGGCAAATCTTTTTAGTTTATGTCTCCACCAATATTGAAAAAATACATTTTTGTGTTTGTATTTGCGACAATGAGCGACCGAGGGAAAAGATGCGAAAGAATTATGTGACAACTTGCTTTTATTTTAAATTCATTGTCATTCTAGTGATTTCACAATCCCGGTGAGAACTCCTTACAAATCACAGTTTAGCGAGCTGCTCAATCACAGTGAGTCACTCTCACAAAATATCACAGGTCTTGAAAAATTTCTCATCACTAATATAATGTGCGATCACACACAACACAGATAACTTTTACGTCAAAATGCAGATTTGGATGCTTGGACTTCGTCCCCTTGCCAACACAATGTATGATATTTGTTTATCGACACACATAAAAAATATGTACCTTCAAGAAACTCAATTTCATACATAACTTCTTTAATTTTATATTCAATTAAATGACTGTTAATGTTGCGACATTTTAATCTTATTTCGTTTAGTTCAATTCAATTTTTTGTTTGGTTACATTTTTGATCAGCCCAAGGGCTCAAATATTTGCCACTGGAACATCTCTAATAAAGCCAGTTATTCCTATCATTTGTTATTAATTTTTCAATGTATAATTTTAATTATGCGCATTTTTGTGATCTATAAGATGTATCAAAACATCTTCCAACCCATGTAAGAAAAAATAAGACATATCTCTCTCGTAAGATTTTTATTATTGTTCACAAAACTGTATGTTAAAGGCTAAGTTAGATAAATTTAGCATTACTACAATTTGCATTACTTGGATTTTTTTGTGGGTGGTTTGTAATTCATTCCCTTATTATCCATTTCTACTTGGCTACATGTATCTATCAAGTTTATTAGGTCTCGTTCATTTAAGTAGCTTACTATTTTTTCAGTGCAGACGTATGGTAATTCAGTCATGTTGTGAAAGGCAATACGGATCTTATTGATTTGATCAACTAACTTCCTTCTCTCCAAACCTTTTTTGAATTGACTTTTTATATCGCTAGCGTATATTGGGAATTTGGTTAAATATTCGTCTGCTGCAAGAGTCTGAACTATGTTTGCTTTTCTCATAAGTTTTGCTAATGAGTGTGGAGTTTTTGTTAGGATGTTATAATACGAAATATTTGAATTATTTATTGTCTCACTTCTCATGCAAGCTAATTCTATCCCACATTCATGCTGATAATTTTTAAATTCATCACTACTACTCATTAAAAGCGTATTATTTTCATGCACATACAAATTTTCAGTTTTCATCTTAATTAAGTGGCGTTGAAGAAATTTAAGAATTGCCTTGAATTTCGATCTAATATGTTCATGTAAAAAAATATAATCATTGTCATTATCATCTTCCCCAAGGTTAAAATAATTATAAAGAGAATATTCTAAGCTCTCCCCTTCCCAGCTATTTACTTCATTTGATCCATCAATAGCGCACTCAAGAGGTGTTCTATTATATTTATTCGGTATGTTTAAATCGGACCCATACTCAACAAGAGTTTCAGCCATTTTAATGCGTCCATTTGTAGAAGCAATGTGAAGTGCTGTTTCGCCATTTCCATCTTTAGAGTGAATATCAGCACCAAATTTACACAAAATCTCAACAAATTTTTCATACCCTCTTTGAGCAGCCAAGTGTAATGACGTTGAACCGTCGATTGTTTTCGAATTCACATGGGCACCGTGTTTTAACAACAATTTTAAAATTTCTTTTTTTTTAAGTCCAGTCGCAATGTGCAGTGGCGTTAATCCATCCATTTGCGCGACGTTTACATTAACACCTTTTTCCAGAATTATTTTGGTAATTTCTTCATTTCCGATTTCAACAGAATAGTGAAGAAGTGTATTGCCAATATTTGATGAACAGTGAACATTTGCATTATGTTCCATAAGAATATCGAATACTTTCTTATATCCGTTTGCAACAGCATAATGAAGTGTTGTTCTTCCATCGTTACTCCGAGCGTCTATATTAGCACCTTTACTTAAAAGCATTTTGGTAATTGCAGCGTTATTTGTTGAAGCAGTTAAATGTAATGCTGTCATTCCATCTTTATCGCAAGCATTTATATCGATATTCGATTCCAAAAGTGTTTCAACGCACGCAATGAATCCCTTACGAACAGCAAAATGCAATAGTTTATAACTGTCCCTTAGATCAACGCCACTATTTAAAAGTAGCTTGGTCATTATCGGATCGTCCTTTTCAATTGCATAATATATTGGAACTTTTGTCATGAAATTTTGATAATTTACATTTCCTTTATTTTCTATCAATAATTTTGCTATTTTTTCCTGTTTGCTTCTAACTGCAATGTGTAAAGGTGACAAATTATTCAAATTACGATTCGAAAAATTACTATTATATAAGTTTGAATTGGATAACATGTTAGCATCAGCGCCATGCTGTAATAGATACTCAACAATTTGGAAATAACCATTTCTAATTGCACCATAAAATAAGATCATATTTTTTGCATCTTCCGGTTTGACATGAAAACCATAATTTAAAAGTGAATCAATAATAGTTTTGTCACACTTCTCTATTGAGATTTCAAGGCATCTTCTATTACTTGAAACATTAATATCAGGACCATGCTTTAAAATCTCCTCAACAATTTTTAAATCTCCTCTTTTAACAGCGTAATTTAGTACAGTTTGGCCATATTTATCCTGCTTGTCAACTTGAGCACCATGTTTTAGAAGCAGACTTACAATTTTTAGCTTTCCTTTATAGGTAGCACAATGAAGTGGTGTTAAATAACCCTTTGTACTAGCAACGTTTATATCAGCACCTTTGCTCAAAAACAACTCAACGATATCAATATTATCTCTTTCAGAAGCAATATGTAGTGGCGTATATCCGTTTTGCAATGCAAATGAATTTATGCAAGCACCATGATTTAAAAGAAGTTCTATAATACGTTTATCACCTACACATGCACCAATATGAAGAGCGGTTGCGTTAGTAGACGTTTTAGCATTCACATCGGCGCCATAACTCAACATCAAACTGACAATTTGTTCATTAGCATTTTTAACAGCTTTTAGTAGCAACATGAAGGCTTTTCGCAATTTTGATTCCCCGATATTGTTAACATTAACTCCACTTTTTAAAAGATTCTCAACCTTTACCTTTCCATTCTGAACAAACGAAACAGAGTCACGTGTATTTTCGGGGTTAGCAACTAAGCTATTGTCTATTTTTGATTGATTCTCCATGCCAGCGCACTTCTTGAGTCAGCGATTGTGCTTCTTCTTAGAACAAATGCATGAGTAAAGAAAAAAAAAATTATTTATAAAATTGAGATGTAAATTTGGATTTAACTTACTTATTGTAGCTTGAAAATTTTTTTAATAAAAATTAAATGTCGATTTAACTGTATCACCGTGTGATCTTTGTTAAAATGCTACCCGATAGTGTTGAAAGAACTGTCGATTGTGGATATTGAAAATGCTCGTTTCTGATATAAGTTTTTTATGAAACTAGTTCTTATGCCCCACTAAGGGTCGTTCATTGGCGGCACTTTAATATATTGAGTCTAGGTATATAGCATTTTTTTTCAAGCTTCTTATCTTAAAAAACGAAAAAGTTTTCCTTACAAAGATTTAAATTTTGTTCATTCTTAATTTTTTCTTTTATAATTTTTTCTTTTGTATGTTTCGAAAAAAAAAAAAACAAACAGCAAAGCGATAGTCTTATTCGTATGTGACCTAATCAGCAAATGTTTGATATCGGCTGTGCCAATTGTAAGGGGCCTGGAGTCTTACATCAATACGATTTTTTGCTGTTCTTAGCGGCTGAACTGAAGCGATAACACATTCGCAGTAACGACTGTCTTATTTGATAGCGTGCAAGTGAGCTAAACATTTATTCAGAAAATACTGAAATAAATAAATTTTAATTTCGTTTCAGACTAAGACTGAAACGTTTTCGGTTACAATGATCACTCAAATAATATCGTTTATTTAAAATTAAAACTAAATGATGTTTTAAAGCCAAATTTCATACGTTTTATAGAGTTGTCGTTCAGTTTAGCGAAAGTTTAGAGCACAATTATTTACGTACTTTTTTTGTTCTGTACGGTAATAGTTTTCTATTTGATTTCCAAAGCAAAATTCTTGTATAGTAAATGTACTTTGCTGTTGGAAGAATCAGATATCAAGACTTAAAAAATAATTAAATATTCTGAACTCGGTTCAACAATCAGCATTATTCAAACATAGACTCGAACTTGGGGCTATCATGCAAAAATTAATATATAAAACAGCAAATTATACATTTTATTTTCATTTTGACAATTATACATTTATAAAAAAAAATAATAAAAAATTAATATGCTTTCATTCGTTACTAAAAGCTGATAAGAAATTTTTTCAAAATAAAAAAAAGTTCCCATATCAAGCATTTAATTCAAGTATATCAACAGTGTGCAGCTTAATGAAATGTTTTGGAGAATTTATAACCGCCCTGCCAACTATGTAATGCGTCGTGACGTTTTTCTGTACCCCTCACCCAATCACTAATGTTACGTAACAATCAAGTGACTAAGTGAAAACCTATAGCTTTTTCCGCTGCTGAAAGGGCCGGAAGGAGTGGGACACAAGACCATTTTAATTTTTAAAATTTAAATTTAAGGTATCTAGCTATTATAGTTTCCGACAACCATTGGGGAGGACAAACAGACGGACCAACATGGCTAGATCGACTTCTTTTGTCATCGAAATCAATAATATACATATAAATTTTGTAAGGTATTTTTCCCTTCGTTCTATGCGTTATTATTTTTGCTCTCAAATCAACTTAATATAGCCTGATTTGACTTATGAGATTTTAATACTCTAGTTTTTATAAATTTAAATAATTAACTAATTATTTAGTAAGTATTCAGTAGGGTATTCAGATGTCATTAGGTGATGGTATTCGTTGTTTTTTGTTGGATGTTGAATATTTCTTAAAGAAACAAGTGAGCTTGACTGAATATTCTGATAACAAACGGGAACAAATTTTGGCTCAGTTTTAGTTGGAAGTTAAAGTTGCTCACGTCACTTGACTAGCTACTAAAATGGAATTGTGTGGAAAATTTTTGATATTTTTTTTAGTAATTATTTTTGTACAAATTACACCAATGACCATGGAAGCGTGCGAAAATATAGTAGAGGAAAATATCAAACTAGGAACTGAAAACGTCGAGTTGAGAGCACAAATTTTACGTTTGAAAAGCGAAAATTACAAATTAAGGTAAACAATTACTTTGAATTATTAAAAAAAAAAACCGACTATATTTATATATTATATTTACAGCCAACAGAACGCAAAGCTTTTGATTGATCGCGAAAACTGCACAGCCTTTGCTGAAAACGTTGAGTTGATATCAACAAGGTATACTGCTTTAATTAATTTCACATAAAAAAAACAAAAAAATACCCATTACAGTGTAAGTCAGATTCAACAGGAGTTGAAACCCTTATCACAACACTTTAACATAAAGGTACAATCGAATAAAACTAACACCGACCCAGTTCAAGACATGTCAGATAAGTTAGTACCTCTTCTAAAGGAATTTAGTACTGCAAGAGAAGATTTGACAACTATGAAGGTCCAAGTCAACAGCATGTCAGCAAAGTAAGTTCTTCTAATCAAATTATTTACATCTTTAAACACTGTAAGCCATATTGTATTCATGTTAGATTAAATACCTTTATGGATGACATAAAAAGCTATGTTAAAGAACAAGTCAGCACTATCAAAGACGACAGCAAACCTCTTCTGACGGAATTTCGCACTGCCAGAGAAGATTTGACAACTATGAAGGTCCAAGCCAACAACATGTCAGCCACGTAAGTTCTTCTGATCATACATTATTTACATCTTTATTAATATAGGTACTTTATATTCAGCTTAATTAATTTTTGGAATAACTTTGAGAAAAAACAACAAGTGCCGAAAAACTGCGCTGAAGCGGCCAAAGGTAAAGCCGGAGTATTCCGTGTAGAATTACCCAGAACCTCTACGCCCTTAACCGTGTATTGTGACAAAGATAATTGGATGGTTGTTCTAAGGCGCATAGATGACAGTGTTGATTTTAACCGAAACTGGAGTGACTACAGTAATGGATTCGGTAGCACTACCGGAAACTACTTCATCGGACTGAAGACACTTAATGAATTCACACAGTTTCAGCCACATGAGTTAAAGATTGTTCTGGTTGATTTTGACAATAATTCGACCTTCGCTTCATATAAGAAGTTTGCTATCGGCGATGAGCTCGATGCATTTGCTTTGAATATTTTGGACGATTATTCAGGCAATGCAGGAGATGCTTTGACGTTTCACAAAGACTCAAAATTCTCTACAGTAGACAGGGACAATGATCAATGGAGAAATGATTCTTGTGCAAAACGTAACATAGGTGGTTGGTGGTACAAAGGTTGCTTTGAATGGTAAGTTTATTAGTCTATGTCAATATCGTTCCCGTTTGAAATCACAATTTGTTTCTGTTTACTTATGTTTTTTTATGTTAATAGCAAGCTTACTGGTCGGTATATATCAGATGGTACTAAAACTTGCCAAGGTATTCACTGGGAGGAAGGCGCGACATCGTGTCCTAAATCACTCAAATCCGCTACAATGATGATTCGTCCATCAGCATATTAACTGAATTTGAATTTCCTACAATAATTAAGTATAAAAAATTTCTATAATTTATGGATACTTCAAAAAAGATTCGCGGATCACACATGCTTTTCAAATTACCTTTTATTTATTTAAAAAAAAAAATAGTAAACAAAAAAAAGCTTAAAACATTTTTTGAACTTATAAATGAATAATAAAAGAAACACATCCTTTTACAAATTTTGCTAAGCTACTGTTGTACGTTTCCATTAAAATTATATCAACATAAGATGATTTAATACTTATAAATATGTTAGCACAAATTGAGTACGGAACTACTCATTTTTTATTTTATTTTGCTTTATGGTGCCAGTAAAGGCTTACTACATATGACTTACGTAAATTGCTTCACTACATGACATTTTTTAAATATTATCTGTGCCCGAGTGGCTTGAAAATAAATTTAAAAGTATCTTGTTATAAATAAATTTTGCTTAGCCCAACTAATTGTTCGATTATTTGTCATGTCAAGTGTCAAATTCAATTTGCTTCATTGACTTTAACAAATATTGCGTGTAAAACTCTGAATTTGGGTTAATGGTGTAATAATATTTTAAATAGCGCAAGGTTATGAACATAATTTATTGAATAAACGCGTATTTGGCTTCAATTAGTTCTGTTTTTGATGTATTTTGCACTAAGCGTTTTGGCCCCAATAAGCGACAGACATGACTTAGCCACGTTCTGTCACATCATTGCCGCACAACCGTTTGCCATTTGGCCTTTGTCCTTCCGCACTTGGCACTCAATTGACATTCTCAGAAGACACAAGGTCAAAAATGATAGAAAACCGCTTTCCGCATAACTGTTTTTGTTGTATTTATGATGCGCTTTTTTGTTGCTGTTGTTGTCATTGTTCGTGTCTGTGTTTAATGATTGCTTATGTCTGCTGCTTTCTGTGTGTGTGTCACTCTTTTATGCTTATGCCCTTGATTAAATAATTGATAAGCTTAAATGTCGTTGCGCACTGTCACAAACATGCAATTCGTTTTTAATATTTTTTAACATCCTTTGGCCAACACCAGCAAATAAACAAAAACAAAAAACAGGACGATAAAAAGTCGCATTTGAAATTGAATTAAAATTGAGCTAGAAGACTTCAATAAAAGTCAATTACTTAATCAAATTACTTTGTAACACATTTTGTCACATTTTCAAAGCACAACTTAAATTTTCGCTCCGTTGGCTTACATGAATTTAAACAATAAATAAGTCTTCTGAGAGCGCACTTGCAAAGAGATGAATACACACACACACACATACATACAAATGCAATAACATTAATCTACTTGCGTGCAAGTTCAGCTCTGCTTTGCTTCGAAATGCATTCACAGTGCTGAGGTCGCTTGTAAACGCTTTTCTTTGCACTTATCTCATTCACTGATAAAAAGAAACAATTTTGTGCAATTTTAAATGAAAATGTTATAAAGTTTGCAAAGCACAAAGAAGGGAAATTTTTCGTTGAGTTTTTGATGACATTTCGCCGGAAGTCAGATTAATCTATCTAATCTAGTCTAACGATTTTGTGAATCTCAAGGAGAAACCAAAGTTTCTGTTGAACGAATATTTTTAATAAAATAAATAATGTTAAATAATTTTATTGTTTATACAATTTTGTTTTATTTACATTTGCAATCTTTCGAGTGTCAATAAGCTAAAAATATAAAATAGTTAAAAAATCAGCATTAGTAAACTTTAAATTGTATATTACATATTTACTAATATTATATTAAAATCTAGACGGCAATTTAATAATATGTGTTCTTCTAATACTTTAATTTACTGACATTTAACAGATTTCAAGCTAGAGTGTTCTCATGATTAGTAATCACAACACCTCAATTCTGGCAGCTCTATTAGGCACTGTTAACAGAAAAATCCTATTAAATGGCAGGTTAATAGAATTTTAACTAGGTGCTGTTTTTGCGAATAGTTTTTGATAGCTTTGCATACCAATTTCCATTCTTGCTACTCAACATAATACAAGTAATTACAATTACTAGAAATGATTGGATTGAATGGCTGTACGAAAAACACTATTTACTTTTCTATTAAAGATACTTTTAAGAGCATGCTCAACACTTTTGAAATAGATTTGCCAGAATAGGGCTGTCAGTCTATTAAATGCTTGTCTGCTATCCTTAATTATTACATTTACAATTATTAAAATTGCAAAGTTCATCAATACATCAAAACTTTATTGCTCATGGCACTTTTTACACCTTACATTTATTCATTCATAGCCGCAATTTCATTCATATCTTTGTACGTGTAGATCTATTAGACTCTTTTTTGTTGGCTTCGCACCTTTAGTGTGTCAACATCATCAATTCGCGTGCCGTCTTCAAATGCGTCTAAATTAGGTCAATGATTAACTCGCTCAATCCTTTAAATTATGGCAAGTCAGGCCATGAACTAATTTCAAAATTCCAAATAAGACATTAGTCATCCAAAGGAACAAAAGAAATAAAAAAAAAGGTGAAAAAAGAAAACATAAATGAATAAAAACAATTTAATAAATAATCAAGCCAAAAACGAGAATGAAGTAAGCAAAACTCATAAAGTAAATAAGCAGCTCACGTGAACTGAACCCGAGGCATAAAGTCAGCAGTAATAATAAGCTTAGAACACAAAAGACAAATACTCACACAGACACACGCACACACACACAAATAACCGCAAACAATCATGCCAAAATATACACTCAATAAATGCGTTTAATTTATGTCAGGAGCAGCAGCAGCAACAACAACAACAACAGCAAGCAGATCGACCACAGAAGAAGCAAGCGGCAAAAACGAAATATTGCAGGACAATAAAGATAACAACAAAGAATATCGTCAACAGCGACAATGACAACAGTAATGGCAGTCGAGTCGAATCGAGTCGAGTCGCTGTTGCTGATAGTAATAGTTATTAAAGAAGTCAACATTGCGGCGCACGCGCGAAAATACCAACAACAACAAGAAACCAACGACGACGACAACATGCAACATGCCAACAATGATGCCACAACAATAATTCGCATGAAGATGCTGTAGCACATACACAGACACACACACTAGCGCACTAACACAAGCACATGCGAGCAGCTGTTGTCGAATTTTCGAACTTCGAAAAGATATGATTTTTATCAACATTATCACGCTGCATACTTTGCGGCAGATAAACGTATTTCGCGCCAGCATTCGCTTCAGTCTCACTTTGTTGCACGTTGCGTGTGGTTGTCTTGTCTCTATAGCGCACTGTCTCTCACTAACTCACTCACTTTCTCTCTACTACGCGCTCACTTGTTTGGACAAACGACACGCTCACGCTCACGCCGTGTTTTATCCGTGCGTGCGTTGTTCATTGGTTGTTGTATTTGGCATATCGTGCAGACATTTTTCACGTTAGTCGAATGCGTCTTGAGTTGCAAAACGCTCGCGTCGCATTGCAAATATCATTAACCGTTTCCGACTCGTCGCGTGCGGTTCGTTTTTGTTGGCAATGTTTCCGTTTCCGTTGTTGTCTTGCCATTTTGAAAATCATTTGTTGTGAAATAAAGTAAGAAAGAACTCATTATTATTATTTACTGTTTGTGTATTTGAAGTGAACTTGAAAAATATTGAAAAAATACTTTTTGAAGATTTTAAAATGTAATTAAATTATTATAAAAATTATAAATTTACTCATAAATAAATAAAAAGTAATTTCACTTTCGCGCTTGGCATACAAATAATGTTTATTTTTTAAAATTACGCATACGCGCTGTTGTATCTAAAACGAAATTTGACTTTACTTTGAGTTATTATGTAAAGAATTCTTTAAAAAAATCACATGAATAAAGCCTTCTTTGCTAGACATAATTATCAATTATGTTGCATTAACTTTTCATAACGGAAGTTAAGAACTTGCCAAATAACATAAATCTTGACTTGCTTAGGCAAAGCTATTTTTGTATTTTGTTTATTTTTGCCAAAATATTTTCAATTCATTTGCACATATTTCTTGATATATTACGCATACGCGCTGTTGAACTGCTTAAAGTCAAAACGGCGAAGAAATATGTTGAAAGAATAAATACTTTGAATTGAAATTCAACGCTGAGGGCAAATGTGCTATCAAGCATAAAATATTAAGTATAGGCATTTTTACAGCGTGTTAATTTTGATAAAATGTTCAAGGCTTGTCTAATTGTGCGTAATTAAAAAAAGCCGCCAAAATGTCAGCGCTCATTTAAATTCATTACAGGTTCATCAAAACATGAGCTGTCGGCATAAAAGCGCACTTGATTCCGCCATACACGCAGTAGGCTGACAACGTCTTCTGTTGCTTATAAGAAAGTTGGTTGAAGACAAGTGTCGAAAAGACGATTTTCTCATATAATATAATTGACAAGAATTTGATTAAAGTTGCGGCATTTTGCTTCAAGCGTAACTTGCTTTGCCTGATTGTGTTTGACACTTAAGCAAAAAATATAGGCGAGCCGTGCCGGAAGTCAACGAAAGCAACAATAAAAAAGGAAACAAAAAAAAGTGTAGGAACATGAAAATAAGGCAACTGAAAATAAGAATGTACGGTTTTCATTTTATTTTATTTTATGATTATTTTTTCTTTGTTTTTTTTTATACAACATTACAATGCCGATTAATTTCACGTCACGCCTGTGAAATTATGCGTGCCGCATTCTTCGTGCCACATGCCGCACGCACGCATAATTCAGCGTCGCGTACGCAATGTAATAAAAACAAAAAAACCCAAAAAAAAAATAAGTGTAATAATATCACTCATACAATTTCTGTTTTTTTCATTTGGCAAGCACAACTGAAACGAAGCGGAAAATATAACTTTGGCTTACAATAAAACGCAACGAAATTATTTCAAAATCTCAGCGTAAGCAACAAAAATTAAATTATAAAAAAAAAAAAACAAAGTGTACAAAATAAAACTGTGAAACGAAAAGCGCGCCAAGCAAAAAGATAAAAAAAGAAACAAAAATTAAATAAAAGAAATAAAAAACAAAAATTGCATTTGTGCGGAAAAAAACGAATCGTAAATAAGACAAACACGCTACAGAAGCAAAGAAGCCGCACAAAGTTCCAGCAGACACACTCGGCAAACACTTGGCACACACACACACACACACACGCGTGCAGAGAGAAGCATTAAATGTTTAATATTTAAGCAAATAAGTGTAGAAAAACACGAGAAAGCGCTTCAACAGGCGTTCGTAGCATACTTTCGAGCGCAACCGACAGACGTGCCACTGACAGGTGCGCCTTTGCTGCTCCTGGCGCCTTTGCTAAATCAATGTGAGTATTAAATGAAATCAAATGAAATGAAATAAAATGAAAGAACAAAACAAAACAAAGCAATAGCAAAGTACGCATCAATTTTTATTGCTATTTCCTTGTCCAAATAAGATCTTTTAAATATATCTTTGTAGAATGCGCGCACGCATTTCATTGTTTCCATTTAACAATCCCAGCGACTCAATTTTAAGACCCGCATTCGTGTTACGTTTTCACTTCCTTGTGCAAGTCTTTGAGCTAATGCGGCGAATGGTCGTTGAAACGTTTTGTGGCGCATCTTTATCTAATAAATGTTATCAAAGAGTATGCCATTAAAATCACCACTTGGGATTTCTTATTTGCGCTTTGTGATAATCGAAAAATGTCTTAAGAATGTTGCTTTTTTTTGCAATACTGTTTAAATGAAAAATTTCTAGCATATTCATGCGGTAATTTGTCTGCCGAGCGTTGGCAACGGCCGCGGTCGTGGCAAAGGCGCCTCATCAATGACCCGAGGTCCCAAGGGGTCTTGTGCGAGTTGAAGCTGTGCGTGAAGTTGCTTAACTCGTCGTGGTTGTGCGCTGTGTGATTGATTTTTGTGAATTAAGGCTTTGCATTAAATAAAGTTCATACAAAGTCAAGCGATTTGCCAAACTGAAGTTGATAAAAGCTGAAGTTGAGAAGCAAATAAAGTGAAGAGTATTCTTGTAGCTCATGTCGCATTAAAGGTTTTCTTTTGTGAGTCAAACGTTTTGAATACTTGTTGAAATGATTTTTAAGGCGATTAGAGTTTTATTAAATTCTTTGGATTTCATGTAATTCTGCTTGTTAGTAAAATTTTTGTGTATTTTCATTTCTGCTTTTGACATTTTTGTTGATGCGTTTTTAAAGATAAATATTATCTTTTTGAGGAACAAAAAAAAATATTACCTTACAATGACTGTCAGTCAGCGTAATTGCGCTGATGAGCGATTGTGTTAAAAGCTAAAATTGTAAAATAAGAACATCATTTTAAGAAAGCATTCTTGTCACATGCATCAATCTTGCCGACTCTTTTTTTTTCTTATGATGGATTTGCTTAAATTTTATACTGTACGCTTTTGCCTTAAGCCTTTTTCAATACACTTTAAGGCTCATATGTCCGTCCATCAATTGTTGCGCAGCTTGAACATAACATAACAGCAACAACAAACATAGTTTTATTTGTCATAAAATTTCTCCGAAAATAAATAAATAAAGGAAAAAAGGGCGTGAATTTAATGTGCTACCAAATGAGTGAAATCTTGAAGACAGCTAATATAATTCACACACACACAAACACACAGAGACACATGCACTTAGCCGCAGCACGGAAATAAGGTCTACAAAAGCCATGTTTCTGATGCCGCGTGAAAATCATTTATTGGTTTCGGTTATGCACGCAACAAATAAAAGGCACACAGCTCGAAATTTATGCAAATGAGCGAATGGAAAAACAAGCAACTCGTTATTTTTTGCGTTTAACCGACATGTGAAAAAGGGGCAAGCATACAAACAGGCAAATAAGCCTGTGTTTTATTGGCCGGCGGCTTGTGCAAAATATACCAACGCTGAAACAAAGGGAGAAGATTGCTGAAAGTTTTGGTTTTTGTTTATTTATTTTAGAGTTTCTTCCTTTTTTATTTATACATGTACAATTTTTCGTTTCGTTTGATTTGACTTGGTTTTTTTCTTGTGCCTGCAAATGAAAGTTTCATGCGAGATTCGTTCAACATGTTCGTCACATTTGCTACGCGCATTTTTAGATTTATAGAAAAGTAAATTTGTTCGAATTCGTTTTTTATTTTTGTGAATTTTTTTTTCATTTTCTAAATAAAGTAAATAATATGCTTTCAATTTAAGAACGCCCCGTACCAAAATTACACTAACGAAAGCAATTTTTCAACACTTGTCAAAGCACAGAGAAGAATGTTTTTGAGTGGCAGGAAACAGGCGCAAATGTCAGGTGAAAAGCTGCAACGAATAACAAAACATTTCAATAAGTGAAAAAGTGAAATATGTCAATGCTTGTCAACAATGAACGACAGAGCGAGTGAGCAAATGAGCTTGAGTGAGTGAGCGAGTGAGCCAGCATGCCTTCAAAGACACCTGTTGCACGAAATTGAAAATTTGTGGCATACAAACAGGCGCCAAACACCGTATAACTTTGCATCTGTGTGTGTGTGTGTGGGTGTGCGAGCATTTGGCACTTT
Organism: Phortica magna; assembly: GCA_037044515.1. Classification (NCBI taxonomy): domain Eukaryota; kingdom Metazoa; phylum Arthropoda; class Insecta; order Diptera; family Drosophilidae; genus Phortica; species Phortica magna. Next base: position 17,993 of record JBAMBP010001683.1, read on the forward strand.
TGATGGCAATTGACAATAAACAACAACAAAAACAACGATTATATAAAAAATCAAATTTGATTTCATTTACTTAAAAGAAAATTGAATCTTTTTCTACTTACAAAGTCTGAAATCTGAGCGCTGAGCACCAAATTACTTGGCTAATCCAATGTGAAAAAGCAATTCAATCAGCACATCACATTCTGTTTATTGACTTGATAATAAAATGCATACATATATTTTTATATAAAGAAATACTCATATGCAAATACTTATATACAATTGTATATAAGTAGGAATTATTTGTATATGGTATACCAATTTTAGACTCTTATCACTCGGATTGCTCACATTAGTCATACGCTTTGCATATTTTTAGCGCACATGATATACATATGTACATTGACAAACTGATAAGCAAACAGTGATAATTAAGACTAATCAGACGCTGTGACTGTTCGTTCGTTTGGTGTTGTTGTTGTTGGTCGAACGCTCGGTCTTTCAATCAGTCACGTTCAATTGAGCAGGTCGGCAACCCATTCATCGTCTAACTGCAATAATTGCGTTTAATCTCATTCAATAACATTAATGGTAGTCAAAGGCAGTGGTGACGTCAGCATTTAGCCAAAGAACAAGAAGGCAGGAAATATCGAATGCACGAAAAAAATGAATAGAAACGCGTGGCAAATTAAGCACGCGCACAGGATTTGTTCACGCTTTCGTGCGCTCCCCATGAACAAAGTCAAGTATTTTTTGCTTTTGTTTTTTTTTTTATTATTTTTGTTTCTGCTTTTTGTTGTTGGCTATCACTTGTTTGCTTAATCGTTTGTTTGTTGCTCGTTGTAAGTTCGTGTTGTTGTTATTGTAATCATTAGTGATAAGAATTATTACGTTGCGCTGTGATTATCATCAATTATTGACACTTGATTAAAGTTTTCGAGTGTTGCGTTAATAAGTCGTGGCTTCTCTATTTATCATAATAAATATATTGCTTTTGTTTGCGTTTTAGCTTTGCTTTTTATCTTTTGTCTATATTTACGTAGAAATAAAGAAAAAAGCGCGCATAAAAGTATGCCATATAAAAATGCCGACTTCGGTGCAAAGTTGCGTATGCTTAATTTATTATTTAGCAACAATTAACTGTGACGTCAAGCAACGAATAAGCGTTTTTTTGCAGTGCTACAATTAGAACAAACAACTAAAAGTATGCTATACATTTATTTTTTCAACTCATTACTCAAGCAAAGAATATTTTATAATCAAAACAAAACAATTTGTGAAATTTTAATTAACTATTTAAACAACAACAACAACAAACAGTAAACAATTATCAAGTTGTGGCTTAACATTAATTAAACACAAACAAAATGTCATGGCAAGGAACAACGCTCGTTAGTTAAAACCAAAAAACCATGACAAACTTAACAAATCACGTTTGATATGAGCACACACACACACGCACACACGACTGGGACACAAGAGTATTGAAAAATTACAAAGACAAACATAAAGCGCAAATACTTACTTACATAACACATGTCAGTAAAATTATTTTCTGTACAAGGATAACAACAACAACAAGTAGCGTAACAAATACGACCACTAAAGCAATTTTCATGTCAGCAACTCCCATGACGCTTGCCACTAACGTTTGCGGCAATTTCATAGAATATGTTACTTTCAAGTCTTTAGTCATTAATTTATCATCTTCTTTTGGCGGTTTTTGTTTTGTTTTTTTTACAAAACACTTTCACTCAAATAACACAACACATTAGCATATTTAATGGCAGGCATGCTTCATACATTACCAAGAAATCAAGTACCTCAACAGGAATTGCTTACGCAACGTAAAATGTACGCTTAATAATTTAGATGCTAAGTACAAAGTTAAATGCTCCAACATTAATCATATGCACGTGCCAATAACATGCGAAATTGCCGCGCATACAAACCATACAAATACAACTTTTGCCATAACTAAAACATGATCACAATACGACAAAGAAAATTACATAAAACGAAACCAAACCAAAAACCAAACGCAATTATGAAACTTACCACAAATATTTTATATTTTTGTTTGTCTCAAATGGCCTCAGACTCAACAACAAACAGCAAACAACAAACAAGAGCAACAGCAACAGCAAGAGCAAACGCTATAAGCAAATTGAATGTTAAATCTCCCAAAAGCATGTCCCAATAATCTATTTTTAAAGCCCAGCGGCTTGAGGCACAAGCAACGAGCGTGAGCGACATTAACGTAGGCCTGGAGGTCGCTTAAGACAACCACTAACAGACATCAGACACAGCCGTTGCGCCCAAAGCTGTTGTATGTATGTATGACGCAGCGCCTCATAGTATGCTATGATATTTTTACTTGCTCGTTTGGCTTGTTTTCGTTCGTTTATGCCTTCGTTTGTTCGTCTTCACATAAACTAAATGAAAATACGCGCGCTGAACAATAGACTTGACTAGTAGGCCTGATTGGCCGTCTGCGGTTCAGTTGCCTTAGGCGATACAACACTAGCGGCTAGAGACCTAATTTGCATATTTATGTAAATAATGATCATGCTACTAATATTTGTATTAGTGTGTGTTTGTGTTGGACCGAAAACAGGCAAAAAAACACTCACAGCTGGACATGTGTATGTGTGCGTTATTGTTACGATTGTTGTTGTCCTTATTGTTGTCAGTCGGCCGCTGTGTCTGTGCCATTGTGTCAACTTGTTTGCTTCTGTTGATTTTTGTTGCTACTGCTTACTTTTTGTTTGTTTTTTTCTATGAATACAATAACATTTAATGCGTTATGCATGTGTGTGTGTGCGTGTGAAGTTCTTTGATAATCGCCGCAATCACAGCAACACAATTTTTGCTCTCAATTCATGGCCGGCCATTCAAGCATTCCTTAAGTAAGCATTCAACTTAAATAGCATTGGCGAAAAGAGAAGAGTTCTTGGCTCGGCTTGGCTGTGCTGCGTTGTGCGATAAACTTTGAATTATTAAATATACATAAATCACTTGCAGACAGCGCAGCACATATACAGTCAAACGGCAATGTGCCCTTTTGTGTGTACGTGCAGGCCCATGTGTGTGTGTTCGAGTAAGCGTGTAAATGGCTTTTGGCTCATCTTTATTTACTGTTTGCTGTCATTCAAGTAAAGCAGACTTGACAAGTTGTTAGCATTAAAAATTTACTGTGATTTTTTTTTTCGTTTTTAAAGCTTTAATTTTTTTTTTTTATTTCCATCGGATTTTTGTTTTTCTTTTTTTTTATGTGTTTTTCATTTTGAATCTTTATTTTATAGCAAAATATATTTTGATGTGTTTGACTATGTCCATGATGTTCTTAGCACTCTTAAAACGTTTAATACTTTTGGTGGCACGTTTTGCCATCTTGTTTGTTGACTCAAAGAAGCGTCAGACAAATGTTTACGTATCAATAAATATAAAAACAAAAATCAAAACGTATTTTTCCTCCAATCAAGTTCGGTTTTATACATGTCTTTGACATATTTGTGTGTCACCCAGCCTCATTGTACAAAGTTACATGCATGCCTCACACAACTAACTTTCTTAATGAATATACAAGTCGAATGATTTCTTTGATTTACACAAATCAGTAAAAAATTCTTCAAATTTATTGTACGCTGTCATATTTTCTGTGCTCTCTTCTTTTTTGTGTGGCAAAGTCAAACAGAGACATAAATATTAACAGAATTTCTGCGAGGCATTTTAAATGTTGTCAACTGCATCAAATGGGAATATAATGTATGTATAAATATAAATTTATGTATTTTTCAAGTGTATAATAAACAAAAAAGAAGGGAAAACATGCCGCAGACAACTTAAAAAACACGAAAAGAGTAGATTGAAAATCAAATAGCGTGAAAATAACTTCAGGCAATGTCACACATGTGTCTGTGCACGCTTACACCGAGCCACACATACATACATATATGCTCATACTTAAGTGCATAAGTATTATAAATAAACGACAAATACAAATGCAAAACAGTTCAGCGCATCATTTGCCTACGTGTTACGCTCAAACATGTGTGCGTGTGTGTATGAGTGCTTGAAAACAATTTTCAACAACATTTTTGACATTTTAAGTGCTCACACACACACACATACACACACTCATGTCGAAAGGGTGCCATAGACAACTACCTTCATTTTGGCGTTAAGCCAAGCGACAACAAATAAGTATAGCATACTTTTGCGCACATGCCTAAGCATCAACAGGCAACAGCCCTGACAAATCTGAAAGTGACTGCCTGGCAAACCCTTTCAATCTAACCTTCGCCTGAGTTGCGCAATTTTTTCTCACTTCCGTTATTTATTATATTTTTTTTCATACTTATTTTATTTTATTTTTTTTTTTTTGGTATTTTATTTTTTATTTTATTTGCTCATTTTTAATATGGGGCAACGCTTTCGCCCCTAACATTTGACAATTGCGTTGCGGTTGCCCACCGCCAGACATTTGTTGTTATCTTTGTTATGTTATGCAAGTGAAATATGAATTTTCGGTTTAAGGAAGCGGAAATAAGCAGAAAAATCGAAAATCAATTGCTGCGCGTTATTGAAAGAAGCGCACACAAAATGACAATGACGGAAGTTCAACAAACAAAAAAAAAAAAGAAAAAACAGAGAATTCTGAAAGGTATTAATGAAGGCGATGCTCGGCAGGCATGAAAGTACAGGAAGTAAGAACAAGTATGGCAGACAGTAGAAAAGTATCTTTGCGGCACAGGCACAGGCACAGGCACAACACACTAACACACACATACACAGCAAGCAACATATACGCCATTTTGTAAGTTTTCTTTTCTTTTCTCTTGTTTTGCTTTCGAACTTTTACGCACACTTGTGGCTTTGGCCAAGTCATGCCGTGTCATGCCAACAAACAATATGGCCGAAGTTCAACATCATTTCATTACAATTCAATAATTTATTTGAACTTTTCGCCATTTTTTGTTTCACACTTTTAAATGAATTTGCGACTTGAAAGCGCTTAAGCCAAGTAATGATTGTTTGACTTGTGCAACTTGCTTGGCAAAGATAAAAGAGCTGAGCTAATTAAAAGCAACGCCAACGTCAACGCCAAGACAACTCATTACGCAAGACAAGCACGCTAAGCTCATATATAAATGCCATTATAGCTCAAGGCAGCTACTACGACTCGTCTTAAGCCGATTTCATGTATGCCACAAACCGACTGCCTTCTGCATGCAGAGCAACCTATTTGAATAACAAAGTTCAAAGCGTCTTGATGTGTGCGACCACAAAGACAGTTGAAGTTCTATGTACGCATGTGTGTCTAAAAGTCATACCCAAATCTAAAGCGCCTTCGTGTCTTATACTTCAGCCTGAAGGCATTGCTACTGTTTTGATGGTCTGTCAACCGTTGTCGTGAATGTGGGTCAACCACAGCAGCCGCCGCCGCCGCCGTTGTGAGGGCGTTCAAGGCACTCTGCGCTTTATTTAGCTTCAAAAATGGGTTTATTTATGTCATATTGTTAGCATTCGCTTTGAGGCATTCTGCGTGCCTTCGAGCAGTCGGCCATTGGCGCACAATGCCGCCGCATCATGTTGGTCAATATAAACAACTAAGCTGTTGAAATGAGTTGCCTTCCTAGTTTGTTTGCTTGTTTGTTTACTTTATACAAGTCACAAATAAAATGCTTTGCAAATATACACTCATGGAATTTGCTCGTTGTAACTCCGCTATTTAATTATGTTTGTTATCTGTTGAAGTATAAAAGTGAAGCAGCTTACAATGATTTGACCTATTTTAGTTTTTTTTGTTTTGTATCATTATCTCATTGCATTTGTACAAGACATAAATCATATTGTTATAATGCAAAGGCAAATCAAAGCGCTCCCCTTGCCAGTGACGAAACCATCAATTTCTGGTTCATTAAGCTGCCAACATTTGTGAAAGCACTCAGACCTCGGCACTTTTGCGACCCCTCTGCAAATCAAATTAAATCAAAGCGAAACTTCAAAATGTCTGGCAACCAATAAATAAAAAGAGGGTTGCCTCGGACGTTGTACAATATCCGACAAACGCAATTGTAATAACTTTTTATTATTTGCTGTGCTTTCTGGCGTCGAAACGACACTTGAGCAAACATTATATTGAAATACTTTGATGGCACAAATGTCTGACAATTGCAATGAGTTGCAGCAACATCATGTCAATTATGTCAAATAGTTGGCCGACATTTGTTGTTTCCCGTAGAAAACTTTGGCCCAGTCAGACGAGACCAGACAAGACTAACGAAGCAGAAAAATTGCGTCCACTAAGGCCTTTAACTTTCACATATTTTGAATTGCAAAGTTTTTTCGTTTCGTATAACTTTTCCACACTTTTGGTTTATTGTTTGCTGAAGATAAACTTCAGCGTGTATCATTGATAGAAGAAAGGCTTATGGCATATTGAGCAGCTTATTTGCATGTCAAGGCTCGGCCGATTTAACATGCCAGTCACACACACATGCACGATTTCACTTCACTAAAGTGAGGTGAGCTCGAAACAATAATTGTGTCAAAAAAAAAAGAGAATAAACGACAAAATAAAAGACAAAAAAATAAGTTTGCGTCTAACAAAGCTGCCCAAAAGTATGCTACACTTGACTTGCTTTTAACTTGGCCGTACATGTCTGCCTAGAAGAGCGTTTCATTGTGTGCGTTTCTGCGGCCAAAACGAAACGAACCAAACTGTACGCCTTTGCAACCTTTCACACGAACTGTCAAACTTGATTTTTATTTACAATTGGAAAGGCGCGCAAAAAAAAAAACAGCATGGCAAGAAAACCAAAATGAAAAGCTTTGAAAAAGCAGAAAATAAAAGAAAAACTCAGCGTTTGTGTAAATTCTTTTATGCTTTTCATTTTTCGATTGTACGACTTAAATATTTGCACATCTTCCTTTCGTCTTCTTCAAGAGTCTACAAACTTTTTTCGACTTTTTCGTATTTATTTCACTTTTAACAAAAAAGTCGAACACAAAATTATTAACGCTTTGGTCGCGTTTGTTCGTGATTTGTGCACGAATTTTGATTGCTCACTCAACGTTTATTTGTTAAGCTTCGTGCACACGAAATGGTCAAGTAAGTCAAAGTTATGATTTTCTTGCTTTTAATTAAATGAAATCATCATCATGCTCAGCTTTGTGCGAAATTGGAGCCGAACAATTACCGTGCAATATCCGTTTGCCGCTTGGCTTTCGTGAGGCTCGACATGGCCACCATTAAATATCAAAAAGCCATTAACAATTTAAGCCAACGATTCGAGATTTGAGCTTTCGTTCTGTCGGTTCGTTAAATTTATGAAATTCATTCCGTTTGTTAAACTTGCGGCTGAACGGTTGTAGCATTTACGTTGAACAGCAATTAAAATGTGAAATAAAAAGCGAAAAATATTTGTAATGGAATTTACACGATGCCATGCAATTTGGCCTTTGACGCTATAATTTAATGTAATGTAATATAATAAGTATAAAGCGAAAGAGTACAATATACCACGCAAAAATGTATACATTTACCAAAAAAAAAAGGCTGTGAGATAAGCAGACAGAAACAAGTGTAGTTTGTCGTAAGTGAAGTGAGCAAACGCACAAAAGTATGCAGCAATGTTTATAATCGAAACACTAATGAGCGTGAGCGGCAGCAACGAGTATTGTAGTTGTATGTGCGAGTGTGTATGGGTGTATTTGCTATGACCTTCAACAGAACAAGGAGGCTTTTTTATGCTTAACAAAGTTAAGCGTACAAATTCGTTTTGACTTGATTTAAATTTCAATATGTCGGACCCGAACTTGGCTGGCCGCCATTTTCTGCTGTTTAGCAAGTTTTCTTCAGCTTAATGTGCTTGAACCGTACATTCTTTCTTCAGCAAATTATTTTTCTTTCCTAAATTCTGCTTTAGAAGCGTGAAAAATTGAGTCTTAGCAAAAAGTTTGCACTTTTAAAATTTTTGTCTTTATTTTTTCGCACTTTGCTGGCACTTTGTTAAAGGATAATCAAGGCCCCTTCCGGTCTTAATATTTTTTTATATAAGTTTCTTTTCTTTTTATTTAATTCTTTGTTTTTTTTTTTTTTTGTTTTTAAACTTTATCTGCGCTTTAATCTTTGTTATTCATTTGTCTTTTGAAATGCCAACAAATATTTAAATTCATTTGCATACTTTCGGTCGCGCAATATTCTTATACTTATTAAGCAAAGCTCGAAAAGTTTAAATTTCCCAATTGTGCGGCGTCGGCTTCAAGTCGAACAAACACAATTTAGTTAAGTGCGTTTCGCTTTGGCCGCAACTTTTCATCAAACTTACATCTTCATTTATTACAACGACGCAAGAAACTCAACAAATTGTTTTTGTTTTCGAATTGTGCTGACAAACAAATACACAAGCATATAACCACACACAGATACAGTGAGATTTTACAATTTATTAGCAACATTTTAGTTTAGTCAACAGAAAAGTTTAATCAACTGAACAGTTGCCGACTTTTAGGCGCAGCATGTTTGTGGTAGATTTGAACATGCATTTTCATTGTATTTTTGGTATTTTTGTGTCATTTTATGCGCTCAAACAAGACCACACAATGAATGCAGATTGCTGAATAAAGCCACAAATGTAAAAGCAACATGAATAAAATGAAATTGCTCATTTATTGTGAACAAAGCTAAGCAATGCTAACAAGTCGACACATGTGAACATGTAAAAATAAGCGCGATTATGGTTTCATATGCGCAACCACACACACACACTCACGCACACTCACACACACAAAAACATCAACAGATAGAAACAGCAAAGCCACAAATCACTAAAAGTACGCACATGACAGCTGCGTCTGCATATTAGACAAACTGCCACAGCCCGAAAGTATGCAACGCATAAATAAACAATACAAATAGTTATAAATAAGTTTATTTTATTTTCGTGCCATGTCAAGATTAAAAAAAAGAAGACAAAAACAACAAAATAGCTCTAACAAAAAGTACGACGACCACAACAGCTGCTGATGAAGTAGTAAATTTTCTGCTTGTCTCGTACATTTACGCCTCCGACATTGACCAAACATACTCACACCTAAGCCGACACCTTGCCCTTTCACCGCCGCTCCGTACAGGATACTATAACGGCGCCTTGCCATGTGCTCACTCATCCGTTTTACTGTCAACGGTGATTATTTTGCATTAAGGTCGTAAACTTAAGCGTTTTATATATTCGCCCAGTTTAACCTCACAAAAAACCAACGGGCAACGAGCCACGAGTCAACGCTTCGGTCTACATTGACCTTAAGCAAATATTTGCTTGCAAACAGTCAACGCATCAAAAAAAAACGAGAAAAAAAGTCATCTTAAAAAAGAAATTGTTACCAAAAACAGTTGGAAAAAAGAAAATTGTTTTAAATCAAGTTAAGCTGCTTAAAATGCCCACTGTGTTGTCTTAGGATCCTACAGACGGTGACTTGGTGCTGCCTTTAAAAACATTTTAAAGCGTTTTTGCTGCTCGTCTCAAGCACTTCGACACACCTCAGCCTAAAATCCATGTTGCCTAGTCTTCAATCTGTGCTTATTTGCCTTGAGCTTGTATTACATTATATCAAAGTACGTAAGTGACTTTTATTTTTGAGCATTTTCCCCTTTATTTTTAATCCCTCAATTAGCTTTTTTAATGAAAATTTTTCAACAAACATTCAAAGGCGTTTTTTATTATTATTATTCGTTCTTCAAAGCAAAGACTTTATATTTCGTACAATTAGTCATTTTAAGCCACCACCATATTTAAATAAGAATTTACCTTTGATAACCCTTTTCAGCCTTTGTTTCGAAGTGTAAACGGTGTTGGAGACGCTGTGATTTATACTTCATTTTATCAACTGTCGTGCTTTTCATTATTATTATTTATTTATATATGAGCGTCGCCACTCATACTTTTATGTAGAGCTTAGTCAAGAATGAGTTCTGTCCGACGTCATCTAACATCTGCAAGGAAAGTTTAACAATTTTTAACATAAACTTCTTAAAGTTGTTCAAATTGTCTTGAAAAGTTTGTCGCAGAAAAAATGGTTCATCATTTTTTATTTTAATAATTAATAATTCCAAAAATTAACAAAAAACCAGTAAGGGAGCTATTTTCGGCTATGCCGAAACTTATATACTCTTGCAAACGTTTTCACAATTATTCTTATTAGAAAATCCTTTCTTAATTTTCCAATAAGAATCATATACGTAGCCACGCCCATTTTCTAATTTGTCTTTAAGAAGGCAATGTAGTCAAACTTCACTACATTTTTCAATCTTGTATCTCGTCTGTTTACAAAGAAGTCTCATTTTTAAGTTTTTAGTTGTATGGGCGGTACCACGCCCTTATGTCCAATTTTTATAAAATTCTGGATTTTAGTCAGGCATTAATAAAAACACGTAATAGCAAAGTTTGGTTTGCTTATATTCAAGAACAAAAAAGTTTTTCTAACCAAAACAGTATTTTTAACCGATCGTTCCTATGGGAGCTATATGCTATAGAATCCCGATCTTGACCATTTTTGCACGGTATCTTTGTTGATGTCAAAAATGTTGTTGTCCAAAATATTGAGTCGATAACTCCAAAAACACGCTGTTTTTTAAGCAAAAACATAATTTTTTACCGATCCTTCCTATGGCAGCTATATGCTATAGTAGCCCGATCTTGACCATTTTTGCGCGGTATCTTTGTTGATGTCAAAAAAGTTTTTGTGCAAAATATTGAGTCGATAACTTCTAAAATAAGTGGTTTTTTAAGCAAAAACATCATTTTTGAACGATCGTTCCTATGGGAGCTATATGCTATAGTCATCCGATCAAACTGAATTTTACATACCAAATACCTGCAAGGAGAAGAAAATTTTCTGCGTTTAAATTTTTTTGCTAACTTTAAAACTCTGGCCGGAAATCGCATTGAAACAGACAGACGGACAGACGGACATCGTTATTTGAACTCGTCTCGTCGTGCTGATCAAGAATATATATACTTTATATAGTCGGAGATGTCTCCTTCACTGCGTTGCAAACTTCATGACAAAGTTAATATACTCTTTTTGCAAGAGTATAAAAATTATAATCATAATAATATAATAAAACTCTGTACAGAACAGAAAGTTATGGTAACAAATTTTTAATTTTACGTTACAATACTTGGGACAGTCATGACTCAAAATATCTCCAGGGTCACTCATATAGGTAAGTCAACAAGTACCATTAATGTAGTCGCGTATAGTCGACAGTAGCTTGTAGGGTTCACCCTTTGTATAGAATATCATTATAGAGAGTCAAATGCAGGTGTGATTTGACGTTTTACCTTTAGCCTAAGAACATCATGCATATCTGTGTGAGTAGATAGACGCATGAAATTTCTCTTACCAAAAAAACCTGTGCAAAACATTTAAGGTAACCGAGCCTTTTTGATTTGGCCATCATGAGCACAAATTTGAAAGCAGATAACATTGCCGCCCATTAAAAAACGAGTACCTTTGATGGCAATCTTGAGCAGAGCAAATTAAAGGTCCTTAACAAACACCACTCTCATGCATGACACACGTGTCAATTTAAATGTGACACGTGCAACAAACCGCCTGCGCTGCCTGCCTTGTCCTTTGCCATGGCAATTGAAATGAATTTGAATTTGCGCAAAAGAGGTTGTAACCGAAAACCCAACAATGATCATAATAAATTTGTAACTCACTTGATGCTTTAATAAGCCACACACACAAACACACACACACACACACACATGGCAGCAAATAACAAACAAATCAGCATTTGTCAGCGAAATCTTTTGTTTTGCTTTACGACAGTTGACTGTCAACGCGAATGCCGCACATAAAATTATTACGCTCGAATAAAATCATGAATAAGAGCAACAAAAAATGCGACACAACATTTAAACAAACATTTGCGCACACAAAAAAAAAGATAAAAATAAAATAAGCAAAGACAAAAACCAAAACCAAAGCAAACAAAACACACTAAAATAAAAGGCTAATGTTGATAACATATGCGCAAATGTCCTCAACTGAAAGCTTAAGCATTAAAAGCCGCTGCCGTTGCTGTTGTTGTTGTTGCTGTGCTTATTAAAAAACCAACATGAGCTGAAAAAAAAATAAAATAAATAAAATAATATTTATGGCATTTATTTTAATGCCACTTGTCAACGCATACCAGAAGTGCAGAAGCAACGCATGTGAAATGAAATGAAAAGAAATAGACAACAACATTAAGAAGCGAAGTACAAATGAGTGAAGCAAGAAGCAGCAGCAGCAGCAAATGCGACAGCTATATAAATTCTCATACACATAAACCTACTTAGCATTATCTGCCTTTTTTACAACATAAACTGTCAGTGAAATGAATAAAACGAATGAAATGAGCGCGCGTTACGCATACGCAACGTTGGCGCGCAGCTCAGCAACCAAGAGCCATGAGTCAGGAGACAAAAAACCGAGCGCGTGTTTTTGTATGAGTGCATATATGAGCATGTGTGTGTGTGTGCAGACACTGCTCATTGCTTGTTATACTTAATTTGTCATAAAAATAAAGTGCACATTTAGGCGTCGTTGTCGCTTGGCAGCAACGGCGAACAAACAAAGTTGAAACGGCTTCAAAGTGTAAGAAGCCAACAACGAAGATGAAGATCGACAATGTCGCTGACAGCAACAACGCTTGAAGCTTTTATGTCGCACCGTTATTAACTGCAGGTATTCTATTACACACACACACACACACACACAGCAACACGTATGATTCTTCTTTTTTTTGTTTTTTTAGTGAGTTTTATTTGATTTTATTACTAGTGACTTTGCTGGCGCGCACTTATGTGTCATAAAAAGTCTAATATGCTTAACATGCATAAATAGTTCACACACACACACACACATACACACACGAAGACAGCGCATGAGTTTATATTTCAAACTAAATGGCTTACAAAATCTGCTTATGTCGTGTCAGTTTTTATGACATTTATACGTTTATTTGCTACTAGTTATACTCGCACACACACACACTAACAACATGCTCGCACTTCCGGCTATGCGCTCAACAGAATTTTATTTAATCCTGACGCTTAATGCTTTTTGTAGTTTGAATTTTAAAGTTTCGACAGTTGTTAGTTTTCAATGCTTGCTTCTTTTTGATAAAGCGACCGAAATATTTTGAGACTGTCATTGTCATTGTTGTTTGGCATATTTGCTCGAACGCGTCATGGCTTAATTAGGCCATAAGAAAAGCTAATTAGAATTTTTTTGCCACACACAAAAACAAATAAAAAGCATTGCATAGCATAGCAGACATTAACTCATATTATTGTAATAAGACAAGCGCGTTGGAAATGACGACAGACACGTCGAGCAGCGTTGACAGCCTTGGCGACGACGAACGACGTGCGTTCTGGCGCAAGTTGCTCTTAATGCGGCACCTTTAAGCGACTTCCCATACAAGCATATTAACATTAATGCCTTTAAAGGCACCCAAGTGGCTGCTGTATGCGTTAAGCGTCACGCATAAGCACATGTCAGCTAGAAGTATTAAAACACATACAAGCACACACACACACATGCACACATACAAATATGTGTTAATGATAAATATTTTAAGTGCCTAAGCATTTGCTTAACTTTTCGCTGAAAGTAATTTATGCGTGAATTAGCGTTGAGCATCGAAAGCGGAATGTTTATTTATGTGAATGAAAGTTCATTAAAACAGAAGCAAAAGAAATTATGAATTTCATTTATAAATCAAATAAGGATTAAAAATATTAGTGGCTTAATACACAAAGCAACACAGTTGATTGTTCATTAGCAAGTATCTTCAGAACATGAACAAAGAATTCGAAGATTGAAAGACTTACAGAAGTAACCCATAACAACAAGATCCAATCTCAAGTAGGCCAGACTGCAGACCAAGACTTTGCACATGATGAATGATGCGCCGTGACTTATGCAAACGATACATCTTGAAAAGTCCCAATTTTGAAAATTGGTGATGTAATAAATCTAAAAGACCTCGAAGTTGATGTAGCCCAGAGTCTGAATAAATCTGAAGGAAAGGTAGGCTGAGCAGATCTCTATTAGATAGTTTTAAGTTCCTTACCTAAAATATCCTTTTTCGTTTACTTATACATAATGTTGTATTACTTGTTGTTCTTATAATACGAGCATTCTTAAAAAGAAAAATATCATCTTAGTGGCACATACAACGCCAACATCGACCAAACTGTGCACATGTAACAACGAACGATGCTCAACGCTATAACTTTCTGCATGTCAAAGTCACACACATACACACACACATAGAAAGCGTGTTAATTTCGACTTAGCCGAACTGCCTTCGATGACAATGCATGGCAAAGTGGCATGAGAGATCTATTTTCATTAGGCGACAAATGAACGGCAGCAAGAAGAGGAGCAAAACTTTGGCCTGATCTGGTGTGAATTGGCGCACATACCAAATGTACATACATACATACGTGAAAGCCTATTGGCAATAAAAGCCAAACACGTGAGACACATGCATATGAGCTTTAAAGCATTTTAATGGACCTGCAAGGCAACAGAGAAAGTCATCTAGTCAAAGTCTTTTATCATAATGCCAGCAGACACGCTTCACCATGCATGTATGCATGTGTATGAGCATGTGTGTGGGCGTGTGTGGGGTGTGTGGTGGCTACAAGTGTAGTAAATGATAAGCAGGAAGCTGAAGCACGCATTACGTGTGCCATAAATTCTGTTTGTTTTTGTATTAAATTAGCGTTGAAATGAGAAGCGTGAAAGTTGTGCTGCCGTAGCAACTTTCATGCGTGCCGAATGGAATTTTGTTGGATTGAATAAAACTGAAGACTTTATTATATAATTTAATCATAACGAAAGAAAATTCAATAGCACAACATTATTTTAAGAATTTCAAGCGCTCATTATTTACATAATATGCAGCAAAAGTATAACTGAAATTCAAATCAACATTTCAATAAAATGTGCGAAAAATTGTATTTAACAAACGCAAACTATTTAAATTGTTGTTAACTTGGCTATGCTTAACACACACATTACGTATACGCAGCGTTGTCGCACGAAATTTTTCTAGCAAATGCGACAAAATAATGAGTTTGAAATTGAAATTCCCGCCTTTGTTGCCTACGTCGGTACATGCTTTGCAGTAAAGTCGTTGCTTTTGTATTTTGTTCTAATTTTGTAGCGAAAACTTTTACTTTCGGCAAAGAACTTTTAATGATTTTCTTTTGCCAAGACATAAACTTAATTATTTTATGTATAAATTACGCGTTCAAATTAAAGTCGCGCAACAAAAAGTTGCTTATTTAAGTTTGCTGTGTAACTTTAATCGTGTCGGCAATCAAACTCAACACCAACAACAACAACAAGTGCACGGCTTAAGCTTCGGCTACTTGGCATCTTAATTTCCGAAAAAGAACTAACTTGACATCGAGTAATGCCAAATTTGAGCTTAAATGTTGCAAAGCAATCTTATCGAAAAGTTAGCAATGTGTTGACAATATAAGCCAAATAATAGGCTTGCCACAGTCTGAGCCGCCTCCGCACAATGGGAAATTTTCTTACTATTTTTGGACAAAGTTGATAACTTAAAGGCTAAACGAGTTTTTTTGGTGCATTGGTTTGTTTTGAATCGTTTTGGAAAAAAGCTCTTAAAACAACCTTTTTTTAGAATATAATTTTCAAAAAAAATATTAATCAAATTGCTAAACTATATTTTGATAAAAACAAGGACGTAGCTGAAATTAAACCTGGTATCGCATTTGTCTTTGTCCGAAGAGCACACATAACAAATCTCAATGAGAATTGTTCATCTAATTTCTGAAATATAAATATACATGATTTTGATTATCAATAGACTATTAAATGCCCAGAGTCCTATCAAAATAGTTCTCACGCTTAAGTGGCACTATAAAGATTCACTTTCAAGAAGAAATAAGAAATAATAATGTTTTCACATAAGAATTTAAAATATTTTAAGACTCCTTTATGGAAGTTACCCTTTCTAGGGATCGGTCCTTAGTGGTATTAACATATATTCAATAAAAGTTTAAAAGAATACTACCGCTCCTTAATCAGAGCTTTATCTCAAAAAAAACATGATAGTTTTTTCATACAATAACCGATTTTATTTTAAAATTAAATCCAAAGAACTAAGAATTGATGACTCTACAAGTCCAAAAAGATTTCAGCAAAGGCAAGTTTTTTTTTTTTTTGTAAGACTTTACAAAGACATAGTTTGTTCACAAAAATTGCTTCTTTTTTTTAAAACAATTATAAGAAAACCATGATAAGTTTAGACCATCCAATGGTAGAAACACAAGAATGATACCCGACTGCATAAATTCCATTACTACACATTACTACATTCTGCAAATAATGCAATTTTTCTTATATTTTTTCAATTCAAAATTGCAAGTGACTTTTCGAAGATCTGTTTGAAGACCGATAACTTCCCAGGGGTATCTCTGATAGGCAACAATAACTGTCGATATCTTTATAACTTAATGGCAATAAAACGGAGTTATAAAAATCCATTTTGAAAACATTTTTTTTGCTAGTATATCTAAGAAAATTTCCCCATTGTGCGCTGTGCGTTCATGCTGTTAAAATATTTTGCTTTCATTTCCGTTGCTCATTAGCCAAATAGTCGGAAGCAAGTGAGCAACTTGGAAGGCTCAGAAGCGAGTGAAAATAAGACAAATAAAATAAACAAAACAACAAAAGCAACAAGAACAACAACAACAACATTAGTGCAAACTGTGTTTGGCGCCAAGTTGTCTGTCTATCGCTCGGTCGTTCATTCGTTCTAAGATATTGATTGGCGTATTTGTTGGCATCTTGTTGCTGCTATACAAAAGTCAGGCTGGTGGCGTAACAGGTGTGTTATCACACCAGACAAATGTCAACCGGAAATGGCGACAACAACAGCGCAGCAGCCGTGACTTTGTCGCCACTTTGCCTTCAAGTGTATTTATCGCTGTTTGTCGTCGGTCGACTGCCGTTTGGCTTAAGCTTTGTGTGCGTGCTGATTTCGTCATGTGATTTAATTAAAAGCGCAAATTTATGCAAATCAACACGTGTAAGTAAACTGCCTGCCTTTTGTGAAATATGATACGGCCAACATGTGTAAGCATTATTAGTTGTTATTATATGCCAATTGACAGCGCCTTAAAGCACTTCAATGAGAATGCGAAAACAGACTTAAGAAGCCAAAGAAGCCGAAGAAGGTTTATTAAGCAATCAACAAAAATATTTTTTGAAATCAAGCAAGGAAAAAATTTAAATGTAACCGAAAACAAACACACAAAAAAAAAATGGCGACCCAAATTAAAAGCCGAAACTTGTGTCAAGCTGCAACAATAAAGAAGGCACAGAAAAATAAAAAAAAAAATATTTAAAAAAATGGCAGAAAATCAAAAAGACAAAACGGAAAGGTTTCTTTCTTTTGTTGCGCTGCTTGCAACTTGCTATCTCGCTCACACACACTTACGCCGCCTTCGACTTACTTTGGGCCAAAATGTATGAAAAATAATAAGCACTTCTGCTTCCTTGCACATTTCTGCGGCTTTGCTTTTGACGCCTTCAACAACAACGTCAACATCGTCAACAGCGGCGTCGTCAAGGCAAACGGAAGTACGTTCAAGAGCAAAGCAACCGACTTCCGCACAATGACAACAACAACAACAAGCATAGTAGTTATGCCTGCAATGAAAAATGGCCAAATTAGTGAAGAAGAGAATCATGA
This sequence comes from Phortica magna, assembly GCA_037044515.1. Lineage (NCBI taxonomy): Eukaryota > Metazoa > Arthropoda > Insecta > Diptera > Drosophilidae > Phortica > Phortica magna. The sequence goes on from JBAMBP010001683.1 coordinate 35,775, forward strand.
ATTTTCATTAAAAATTTAATGCGGCACAAAGGCAAATGGAAAACCTCAACGCAGCCAAAAATACGCAACTGACAGCACTGAGAAAATAAGTGTTGGCAATTTACGAAAGTCTTATAAAAAGAGAAGAAGATGCATAACTGAAAAATGTGCAGAACTTTAACAAGTTTGCCCTTCAATCGCATAAAAATTGTGCACATTTGCCAAAACCACAAAAATTTCTTGCTGTGCACTTGAGTGCGACAACGTTGACCTTCATTTTTCTGCATATTTATTATTAAATTTGAAGCATTGTGAGTGTGTGCGTGTGTGCGTGTGAGCAAGAGCGCCAAAGTTGGCAGCTGTGCCAAATTAAAGCCAGCAATGATGGTCTGAGCGACTGCCGGCAAGTAACTGCCTTCAAAATTTAAATGACAAAACACTTGAGCAAGCGTGAAAATGCGCAGGAGGCATAGATGACGTAGGCATTTTATGAATAATTGAATTATTGTTGGGCATAAATTTTACACTGATTTTCGAAATTCAAATAATAATGCCGAAAATTATGACAAATTTGTAAGACAAATTGCTGTAAATTCTCGATTGCTTGTGTGTCCTTGTTGGTGTTACGCAGGCACGTGATTTGTTTTATGTGTGTGTCGTTGTCTCAACTTAACTTTTGCACATCACGGTCGTGCCTAATCACTCAAACTCGGCACGATTGCTTGCGTCTAGCGGCGGCAGTTGCCATACAGAGCAATCAGGCGTTAATCAGCTTACTGCAAATCAATCAATTGTTTTTTTTTCCACCACCTTTTTATCTTCATTTTTTTGACAAAGCATATCTCTTACAAACTTTTATTAATGCGTCTAAACGTTGGCCAAACAATGCTTTAAGAAAGTTTCTGCTTGTAAGCGAAAAGTTGCAACTATGGCGGAAGTTAATCTTTTGTTTGCGCACGTAAAACGACAAACAAACAACATGGCCACAAACGTCAAAGTAAAAATCGAAAAAATAAAAGAAAACAAAAAAAAAAGAAAAAACAATCAAAATCAACCGAAAAGTTTAATACAAAAGTAGCAAAATTAGTCGCCGCAACAGCATGAAGACGCATCAAAGTTGTGTGAAACTTATCAAGTTAACTTAAGCTGTCAAGCAGCTGAGTATGTGCGCTTCTTTTTTGTGCAATTTTACGCGTATTAAAGTTCAGAAATTCTTTAGAAAACTTACTTGTAGCAAAATTCATTGCAGCGCTTGGAAGTATGCAACGCTTTTTTCATTTAAAGTTTTCGCTTAAATGTTTGTTGGCAAAATCTTCAGCAAAGACTTAAGTGGGTTTTGCACTTTTGATTGCACATCAATCATGTGTCATTAAAAGCGCTTCACAGCAAAGTGTCAACAACACAATTATATACGTCTTTAATAGGCTGATGTTAATGATAATGACGATGATGATGATGCGCTAGCAATAACAAGTGCACAATAAACATTTGCACACAGTTCAAGGAACTCGCGTTGTCTGGCCGAAAGTACAACTCATAGCTAACACACCATGCCTCACATGCAACCCAACAACAACAATAACAACAGTTGTCTATTTTCAAGAACAGTTGTTCGCATTCGCGTTGGAAATAATTTCAAATGCTTTTTGCCACCCATGATGCTTTTTTGTTTTAAGTGCCTATCAAATGCTGTCGGGGTGCCTTTGAGTTGGTTATCCTACTTAGCTGACGTCGACAGCACTTTGCCACATTAAAGTTTGTGCGGCTTGTTTTGTTGTTGTAGAATTTGTTTAAGCGTTTTGCTTTAATTGACGCTGCGACGACGACGACGACGACTTTTCTTATTTATTGTGCTTATTTTAAGCATTATTTATGTGTGTGTGTGTATCTGTGTGCCACATGCCCCTTTCTACGTTTGTGTGAAACATTTCATTTTGTGGTTTGTTAGCAAAAAGTCAACAACATAAAAAGCGCTAACAAAAAAATTATATTTCGCTTTTTTTTTGTTTTTGTACTTCCGTAATTAATTTCAATTGTTTGGTTAACCTTTTTTAAAAGCCGATTAGGTTAGTTTAGTATGAGAGAACTTTGGTGAACTTTGACTTTGATGGTTTGCATTTTGTTGACCGACACAAGCAGACAACGCAGCATTCAAGGTCATCAAGGTCACTCGGCGAGCCTCATACATGTCACTTACTCAGACCATAGCTCGGCTACTTAGCAGCAATTAGCCCAAGCGCTGAACAACTTTCAACTTTATTTGCGCTGCAGCTGATGCTTGTGGCATCACTGCAAAAACTGATAAAAATGTTTGCAGACAAGCACAGACTTGACAACTCTTAAGTTTGTCCGTTCGCTCGTCTACAACAAAAGCCTTCGCACTCGTTGTCATTACTTATGCCACACAAAAAAGCAGAAGAAATAAATCTCGATTGCGCTGTCACCAACAGACTCGACAAGTTTATCAACGAAAAAAGAGAAACGAAAATTCCAAAACCAAAAAGTGACAAGTTTAACAAGACCGCTTGGCAAAAACCACAAGCCATAACCGAAAAACTCAGTGCAGCATTTGCTGACCACAAATTATTCTGCGAAATTTAGCCAAAAACCGCTTGCGATAATTCGTTGGAAAATGCTATGAGAAAATACATAAAGAAATATATAAAAACAAATAAATTATTAACGTAGTAAAAATTGCTTTTGTCGGTCAGCAAATTTTGACAACATTTTTAATTAAGCAAAATTTATATTAAAGTCTTTTTATTTGCGTTAAAAAAAAACTGACGTTGGAATTCTGTTTTGAAAAACGTGAACTTTTCCAATTACTTTGAACATTCTTTAACACTTATAATTATAAGTATAAACTAATTTGAACAGTTAAGTTTTATGCAAAATGCACAAAGCATATCAAAGTATACTCAAAGTTTGCTGTCAACAAAGTGAAGTGTAAATTTTCTCTCCAAGTCTTCTTTTCAACTTTCATTACAGTTTTTTTCCGCCAAGTGTGCATTCAACTTAAAAGAAATGCTTGGAAAAGTAATTTCACTCGAAGCTTTGCACAATTCTCATTAAGTTTGACTTTGCTCATTTAATATTTATTAATTTTTTTGTTTCTTTCATCATTAATAAGCCAATTTAGTTTTCTTTGGCGCATAAAATTCTATCCGTGCAAAGCTAAAGGACAAATACAATTAAAATGCCAGCGCATGCATGACTGCGCAAAAAAGTATGCTACACTAAATTTACGCACACTTGCTGATAACAACAACATCAAACTAAAGACAAATGTGAATGAAATTTGTTTGAGCGGAAATTCGTATTTTTTATTGTTAAATAAATTCAATTGAGTTTTAATTAGAAACGAATTTATTTTCTGCAATTTCAATTAAATGTTGTAACTCAGCAAAAAACCTGAAGTCGACATCGACATTGACATCGAAAATACTTATATTGACATAATGATAAATCAATTCAATTTAAAAACTGAAATGTTTAAAAATTAAAAGAGCTGTCAACATGTCAAAAGCAAATACACTCGGGATTCGAGCGAAATTCACTTAACACACAAAACGAATGCTACAGAAACACTTTTGGCCAACAGTAATTCAAGCCGCAAAAAGTAAATAAAAAGAAGAAAAAAAAGCCACAAAAATACGAAAAAATATTGAACAGAAAATGGTAACAAAAAAAAATATATTAATAATAATCACAAAGGAATTTAAGCGTTGAGTAAACTAAAGCGTGCAAGCTGAACTATTGACATTGAACGACCTTTACGAAATTATTGAATCAATAATTAAATAGACGTTGGCAAAAGTACGCGCAAAAATGTGAAAAACATTAATAACTCCAAGTAAAATAAGCGTAAAAACCAAAAAATTCGTCTTACAATAATGAAATAAGCGAAAATGTTATTGAAGTCGATCGATGACTTTTTAATGCCCTACAAGTTTATGTTGCAATTAGTTAAATTGTACATAAAAGCGGCGCAAACTAAAAACAAATATTAATTTATAATATATTTAAGAACTTTAATAAAAATATTTATTTCATTTGTTTTGTTCTTTAATTGAGCGCAATTTAATAATTCATAAATGATGCCAACAATTGGTAAGACTGCGTATGTCCTTCACCTGAAAAACGGTTCAAGAGTATGCCATTAGGTAAACCAAGCGAAAACAAAAACTACAACAACAACTATTCCCAAAGCAAATAAAACGAGAACGCGTGTCTTGTCTGTCGTAAGCAAGTTGTCGTTCAAATCGCACAGGGAATACCACAAGGTAAAAAAGAAAGAAGTGTTGAGTAGGCAAGAGATGAGTTAGAGAAGAAAAGTCAGAAAACTGGTCACGAGCAAATGTTGTGCAAAATTGCGTGTTAAACGGCAGAAAAGTCAAAATTCTTATGCGCAAATGACAAAAAGTCACACAAATAAACGTAAAAATTAAGACAAACTGTTTGACTTGGAGAGACACACACACACACACACACACAGAGAGACGACTTGCACGACAAGTCTGTTAGTACTTGATAGCGTATTTAATGAAGACATCGTCTCGTAAAATTCATGCTTTGACTTGCTGGCGTGTCCTCATGCACTTTTGTAAAATTAATTAAGGTCACAATTATTGTTAATTCAGTTAAACGCTGCGTGAGCGCATTTCATTCATAACTTATTATTTTCATTGTGCTATCTGTTGTTGTCACTGTTTTGAGGGTAGCAACACTCAGAAGTCACAGTGTATAGACCCAAAGCCGTCAAGCGTTAAAGTCACTTTAATACGCTTTTTTAGCATTCGTCAGTCAATGTGGCGCAATGAGCATTTAACGTCACTCGACAGTCTATAAAGACATGAACAGATAGTTATTATCTGTTGTGATGATGATGCTTGGCGGCAAAAACGATTTTCGATTTGTTATGCGCGAATGGCATAAATTAAGAACTCTAAAAAATGTAATTTTAAGCGAAACGTAGTATATCCTAACATCAAATAATCCTATGTTTCATAATGCCACATTTAACATACGGCAGCTTAGCGTTCAGATTTAATAATCAAAAGTCTGCAAAAAGCTACTCTATGTGATGCGCGGCTCTGCCTAACATAGGAGTATTTGACATGAATGCTGCTTCGGCAGAGCTCAACAATGACTTCAACTCATCAAGCAAAATGCCTTAATTTTCTTTTATAGTGTTTTTTTAAGATTTTTATTGTTTTTTTTGTTTTGGTAGATTTCATACAAATATATATTAACATATATATATTTATTAATTTTTTTTTTGGCAGACATTTTCACAGTGAAACATTTATAAATGAAATATTGCACAAACATCGTATTTGAGTTATTTGAAAAAAAAACACATGAATGTTGCACAAAATTTCATTTCATTTTTTTCTTTTACGATTTTCATATCATGTCAAATATAGTATTTCGATACACTAAATATACAAAAAAGGAACAATTTTTTTTGTGTGTAGTGTTGTTGTTTTTTTCATTTTCATATTCACTTTCATCTTTTTACTAAATTAGACACTATAAATGTAAATCGATAATTTTTCATACACATTGCAGCACTTAAAAATTAATTGAATAAATTTTATATAAAAAAATTAAAAAAGAAGAAGACTTATAAATTTTATTATAAATATTTTTATCATTTTTTATCTTTTTTCGTGTTGTTTCATACTACGGGCAGGAAAAAAATGATAGCACTTTTATTTGGCAATTTACATAACTATTTGATGTTCTATAGTTGAGAAAAAATTCTAACGTTTTTGTTGGACAGTTTTTGTTGTTGTCGCTAATTTTAGGTCGAAAGTTGTCTTGGGGCCCCCACCCATGCATTCGTTGTTGTATTGTTGTTGTTGTTGTTTCGTTGTTTTATTTTGATTCGTTCGTTTACAAAATGGTGCGATGAGCTGTGAAATGAAAAATTCAAATATTAATAATTGTGAGAAAAGAAATAATATTTAACAAAAATTTACACAAAATAAACATAGGACAATTGCAACAATGTACGCATGATTTTCTGATGCAATTGTATACGATTTTCTTTTTGTTCTTTGTATTTATTATTTTTTATTAACCAATCAAATGGGAATGTGTTACAAACTACGGGGGAAAAATACAACTCTACGTGTATATATACTACTTTGTTGTGAAACAATTGCAAGTTCTACGTGTAGTTACAAGCATGCTTGGCAAATTTTACACAAATTTCTACATGCTACTACTTATTTTACATTTCTTACCAATTTTGTTTCTTGATATTACATGTTAAGCATTTTTTGCTCTTGTAAATGATGTAAAACTAATGATTTATCTATGTCAAAATAGATACGTTGTTATTAAATGTTTTTTTTTTTTGTTTTTTTTTAATTATTTTTTTTGCGTTAAGTTTTTGACTTGTTCGATTTTCTTTTTAGATTAACTCCTCTTCTTCAGCTGCGTTGGGTTAAACGTAAAAAAAAATAAACAAAATGATAAATGATAAAAACAAAAGTTAATTAATATTTAAACTATTTTGGAACTCTGGAGATTTTAAAGCGCATCATTATTGGAATAATTTCTAAAGTGAGATAAGTGATAAGTGATGGGCATCATTGCTACTTTGAAACCAATTCGTATTTGAGAAATTATTTATTCTTTATTTGTATATTTAAAAATTTTATATTTCGCTTAACATTTTTTATTCGAACATAAGAAATATTATTCGAATCAATAGTTCTAAAGAAAACTTCAATTCGAGTCCAGAAATGATATATGAAATCAAATAAATGACATATTTCCTTTACATTTCTTATTCGAACCCTATAATTTTTAAGCGAAAATCAAATTTTGCATTGAGAAGAAATATTCACAAATTGTGCCCAACACGTTCACGTTTGTGTTTGTCTCGCATGTGTGGATGGATTGATATGTATTAAGGCATCTTTATTTACATATTTAAATAGACTTTTTTGTTTTTGATTTTGTTTTTGTTTTTGTAAGCTGAAATCAGACGTTGCTTGCCTTGTCTTATTTACAATATACTCGTATCACAATGTGTGCCAGGAATTTTCAATTTAATAAAGGGTTTATTTGAGTGTGAGAATAGAGATAATCAAAGAAATAACTTACGTGTCAATGGCCTGGCTGGGTGTCTCGACCACAAATAACGATTCTTCACCGGCGACAAGAATGAATCACGTGCGAGTGGGCTCGAGGCTCTTGGCACCGAGGTAGCGCGGAAGGGGATCAAATCATCTACATCCCACCAGAAAGGATCACGTACAATCGACGAGACTGGCAAGAGTGGTGATGGGTTCAACAGATCCCTGAAGCGATTCCTTGGATGGAAGATTGGAAGTCCTTTTTGTTGGTAGTAATGGTGTTGTAGTAAAGTTGTGTTGTCGTTGTTGTTGTTGTGTATAAGCGCCAATTTCAAGTTGTCGATTGTTTGGTTGAGTTGGTGTGTTGTGCGTGTGCGTGTGTAGGGTATTTTTATTTAATTAGATATTTTTGTTTAGACAAAGAATTTTTTTTTTTTACGAATTTTTAAACTAAAAAAAGTAATTAAACGAAAAAAACAAGAAAAAGAATATTTAACGCTTTAAACATTTGATATTTTCCATGCGTTTTGCGTATTTCAATGTGGAAAAAATATCAAGTGTGGGTGGCGCAACATAGGGGAGCGGGCACGAAAGTAGTTGGGACGACTAGTGGTGTCATTTGGGTGTGGAGTTTTCGACACGGAAGAGAAGGAAACGGAAAAGCTTGAAACGAGAATTTCATTTTTGTATTGGATTTTCTTGTTCGTTTGCCAATTGAAGATTTCTCGTATCAAAAGCATAAAAGGAACGTTCTTTTTTTTCGCAAGCAGCAAAAAGTGGAAGCAAGAATTTTTTTTTTTTCATAAAGTCTTTTAATTAGTCACTGGGCGTCGTAAAGTCATTGAAACATTGAAATAGATTTCGGTTTCATTTCTTTTTACTTTTGACTAACTGATGCTGTTGGCTTGTTGGCATGTTGGCTTGTCGCGTATAACATTTCGCTTAGAAGGTTTTGTTGCCAATGTTACCTAAGTGAGGCTGTGGCACAACATCAATTTTGAAAAGGCAAACTAAATTATTTACGTCTAAACATTTAAAGGTAACCAACACAAATTTAGCGTAAATTAGATGAAAAAAAAGGAATTTTCATTTTACCATCAGCATCATAGGCGACTTCAGTGGGACGTGGTCCCCAACGACCAGCTTTGACGGGAGTGGGACTGGGCGAGCCGGCACGCTCAAAACCGCTTGGTCTCACGGCCTGAGCGGCTGGTGCGGCCAGTTCAGCCTCGGGCGACTTACTTTCAAAGAGTTCATCCAACGGCTCCAACGAGCTGGCACGGAACAACGGCCTCGTGAATGGCGCCAAACTGGTGGCACGATCGAACACGGATGGGCCGCGTGGCACGCTGCCTTCGCGATTCCAGTAGCTTGGTGGTGGCACATAGGGCTCGCTGCCAGCACGGGTGCTGCGGCTTGGACGCACTGGTGAAGCCGAACGGCGTGCTGCAATTAAAAGTCGTACAACAAGAGGAAGAGACACGAACAAGAATACAAAAATTAGCAAGTCAATTTAACTCAGCATTAAAAACGTTGGCAACTCTATGCCCGTTTTGCTAACGGCTCAGATGTACGTTCGAACGTCTTTATAATTGTATTTGCATACTTTGTGGCGTGTTTAGTGTTTAATAGAGTTTTTTTCTTTCAGTTTGTGTGTATGTGTGTGTGCTTAAATTCTCTTTATGATAAAAATTCTACAAAATTGTTATAAAAAATATATATATATATTTTTTTTTGTTTCGTAACAAACATTTCAAGGAACTCATATTTAAATTAAAGCTTTTATTTGAAACTCAAACAAAATGGTATACAATTTAAACGGCAGATCGCTCATAAAACAAGTCACCTTTCTAAGAATTCACTTGTAACTCAAGGCTAACTTAGAAAAATGCTGTTGTTGGAAATGGCGTTGGCGACGCTTGAATAAAATTATGACCTACTTTAGGAGCTTGTCAAACTGTCACAGTTTGCTTGATGGTTTTGCGCTCTTTTCACTTGTTTTTTATGAATATTTGAGTTCTTAACTTTATTTTTGCATAATACAAAAAAAGCAAATATATGTTTTGTTCCAAAGGTATGAAGCAACAAAAAGGAACAAACACAAATGTGTGCCAGGTGACTGAAAAGGAAACACTTGAATAAGCTTTTGAAACAAGAAAATGTGTGCATATTTTTCCCGACAATCGAAGGTTGTTTAAACTTTACTTGTCGGGTTTTTTTCACAACGACTAAGCTGACATGTTTTCTAATACTAAATAAAATCATGGCAAATGCAAAGCACTAAACAAGCCACCGGTAAGCAATGTGCGTTGTTTTCTATATTTTTTCATGTACGAAACAATTACTTACCAACCCAAAACCAAAAAACATACTCAAACGCACAAAAAATATAAACCAGCGTTGTCTGTGTTCGGTCTCGGTAAATTAACCGGCTTAACTAATTTCAACACTTTACAAAAACATAGAATACATAGAATGTGCATAACATTACAAATACTGTGGGCAGGTTATAGGAAAAGAAAACTATAAAAGAAATTGGAAATTTTTATGGTATTTTCAATAACAAATGTTTTGCTGCACCGATTTCAATACTTTAAACATTTACAAAGAAAAACATCGAATTTACAAAAGTTCTTGACAATTATTCAAATAAGTATGTGAAATACATTTGTGGTACAAATAAGTTTTCATAACATTTCGTTAAATATTTCATTATCGTTGTTAATTTTTAGTCATTTTTATTTTGGGCAAATATTTACAGGCGCCGCACAGTGTACAATTATGATTATCTATGTTTTTAGTAATGAGGGAAAATTTTCATATTGAAATTATATATATAGAGAGAGAGTCACAACTTTGGGGTAAATAAACGAAACGATTACAACAAATATTTAATACAGAAAAATGAAAATTATAAATTAATAAAAACATTAATGACAAAAAACAAAATGATAAATAAACAAAAAGCAAATAAAAATTAAAAACACAAAAAGTTATATAAAAAAAAGATCAACCCGTTCAATGTTCAACGCAATGTAAGGCTTTCAAAAGTCAAGATGAAAGAGAAACACTTTTGGTTTAAGTATTTGAAATTGTTTATTAAAAAAAATTTGATTTGTTGTTGTGGATTTGTTGTTACTTAAGAAGGGAGTTGCGCAAAAAGTATTTGCCGCTACAAACTACTAAAAAAAAAGTACAGCTTTTTTTTAGTATTTTAAATTTACACCTTTTTTTTGTTTAAAAAAAGGCTTCGAAAAATGAATTGTTGGCGGTATGTTTGCGATTCTTAATATTATTATATTTTTAATTTTTTTTTAATAGAGAAATGTTGTTTTTCTTCGCCAAATGTTCGATGTTTTAGAAATTTTTGTATTTTACAGTTTATTTCGTTTTTTACAGCTGTTAAAATTAATAAAAGATTAGATTAAGTAGTAAAGATGACAACGATGATGATGAAGTTTTGATGAATTAAATCAGTTTTTTCAGCGATGATTAAAAAGACGTTAATGTTTTTCTTTTGGTTGTTGTTTTTTATGTTTTTTTTTTTTTTTAATTTTTTATTTAATGAATGAATGTTCATTATAGTTTATGTTCTATAAAGTCTAAATTAAAATATAAGTTTATTTGTTTGTTTATTTTTAATGATTTTTTTTTTGTTTAACTCTTTTTTTTTTAAATTAAGTAAAGCATTTTATCATACAATGAAACATTTAACGAATTTTTCTCTGCTGTTGTCAGATTTTGTTTGTTTGTTGTTGGTATTTTTTTTTAAGAATTTATTCTTGCTTTTGTTTTTTACAGACAAATATAATAATTTTAACTAGAATAGCATACAATTATATAAATTACGATTTTTAACAATTTGTTGACTAAGAAGCTAAGCAAAACAAGAGCATTAAAAACTCTCCAGAGTAATTTTCAAATTACTTTAAAACTTTATGTTTTTTTTTTTGCGTAAGCTCAGCGCTTCAGACCTTAATCGCTGTGGGATATATAAATTGTGCAAACAGTGAGAAAAATTATGCATGAATTTGTCTGCAAAATGTATTTTTTTGTTTTTTTGAATTTGAAAAAATTCTTCTTTTTTATATATTTGTTTTTTATTTTGTATGTGTGTTTTTTTCGGATATTTGCTATTTTCTGGATTGGTTTTTAGAGTGTAATAGTGCTGATGTTCGTGCTTACAATTTTGTAATTATAATTAATTAATATCAAAATCGTTTATTCGTTAAAATGAAAATTTTACTTTTTGATGTTCGAATTTTACATGTCGTTGTTTGTTGTTATTTTTTGATGTATTTTTGATTTTATCGAGTTTTCTTTTTTTGTTTTTTTTTTTGTAGATTTTTTGTTGTATTTTGTCTTACACAAAAGTTTACAATTCCTTACCCTTGTTGAGCTCTTGGAGCAGCTTGTCCTCTGGCTCGTATTCCAAGGGAACAAGAGCGTTGGGTGTGTATGGCTTGTCCTTCAAGTAGAGGCCATAACGAGATGGGTATCTAAAGTAATGACAACGAATTGTGAAATGTTAATTGATTTCAATGAAATATTAATTAAAATGAAGAGTTTCGATGCTAAGTAAAAAGGTCTACAATCTTATGCTAACTAATACAAGTGTGTTTTTGCGGATGCTTACCTGCGTTCAATTTCTTGCATACGCTTCAAATGATCATTCCAGGCCTTCTCTGCATCGTAGTTGGCTGGAACTGTAGAAACATTTCAATAACATTAGTGTTTTCAAATTGACAAAATAAAAAAGCAACACAAAAACAAAAAAAAGCAAACAATAAAACATACAAACATGTTTCAAGAGAAAAATGTATTTTGTTGCTTACATTGTTTGGAAAGAGAATGATGTTGGTTACTTTAGCAAACGCTCTCGGCTCACATATCGTATGAGCAATATGATTATTCAAAGCATTTTGTGTACATACGTTTAAGATAATGCAAGCAGTGCAAAGAGGCATTAAATTTATTTCAAAATAAATAATAAATAAAAAAGAAGAAGAAGAAGAGAAATTGTCATTTAATAAGCAGTTTGAAAATAAAGCTTAGATAGAAAAAGAACAATGTCATGACTTGATGACAGGCGTTGGTATGAATATGGCAGCATGAGTTGAATGCATGAGTTTCACTACCGACTGTTGTGGACAAAAGTTGTGCACGCACATGATCAAAACAAACCGGGAAGGCGTGGGGCAGAACGATGGGGCGCATTTAAATAATTATATACCTTTTAATTAGTTTACTTGAGCTGAGTGCAGAATGATGCCGCATTCTTCAACAAACACACACACACACAAAAAGAAAAAAGAAATGTATTACAAACTGCGTAACATTTTTAAATACTCAAGTTTTATTCACTTAACGAAGATAAATTAAAAAATATATTAATAAAAAACAAAAATGAGAACAACTAACATAGAGAATACATTATAGAACAACAGCAAAAATATACTAAAATAAACAAGTGCGCCATTTTGATTACGAAAATATTTGGCAACTCTTGTTTGTTGAGCAACCCTAAACATTGCCTATAAGCTGCACCACACGGCACGTTGTTTTATTTAATCATCAACATAGAATTTATAACATTTATTTTGCGTTATAATTTTTATTTACGTTGGCATATTTTATTTCTTTTTTTATGTATATTCTGAAAGAGTTATGAAAAAAAAAGAGAGAGAAAAAAAAATTGGTTAGTCTCAAACACTGAAAACACGTACACACAATAATGTGGCGGCAGACCAATTACGGGGCGCGAGGAATTTGTAGGTTTCTAGGTTTGTGTGCGTGTGTGTGTGTCTGTGCTTGGAAGAAGTTGGCATAGCTGTAGGCGTATATGTTTGTATGGGCAGTGTATGAACAAAGTTCTACATTTTATTGAGACATGTATAAAAATTCTTGTACTATATTACGACACTTTCATATGATTGACCAATAAATGTGTCATATTTTGGATTTTTAAAAATTTCGACGATTCGTATAAAAGACGCCCAGGTCACAAGGGTTGTGCAAGTATTGAACAAAGTTCAGCACACGGTGGTACGCGTTCTTTTTATAGCATCAAAGTCAATATAGCAAAGTGCAAAAAATAGATTGTATTTATATATATTAGATTAACTACAAGACATAAATACGCACAACAACATAGACTGCGTTAACTTTTCTACATAGTTATTTGATCCCAAGCCGAAAAATAGCAAACAAAAGTTTTTGCTTATTTTTTCATGCTGTTTTTTTTTTTCTTTCTTATAAAATTCATTAAACAAATAAAAGCGCTGCCAATAAGCCACCAAAAGCACAGAATACAAAATTATAAAAATACATTTTTTCTAAAAATTTTCACAAAAGCAAAAAAAAACATTTAAGAAAATACAACGCGAAAAAAAATCTCCTCAAAAAATCTCAAATGTGTTGTATATAATTTTTAGCTTTTGCTTTCCTATATTTTTGTTAAATTTTTATCTTCTTTTTGCCAAGCAAAATAAGCCCGCATTGACGTAATTTCAGCGCTTTTCGATTTATTTATAAAATTATGAAATCATTGGCAGAAGGCAGAAGGCAACAAAAGGCGACGCGCACTTTTCAAGGTGCCAATGAGATACAAATACAAACACAAATACTACTGAAATATTAACCAAATGAAATTGTTGTTTTTGTGCATGATTGAAATGCATTTCTGAGCAATGAACGAATGATTGAGTGCCAGATGACTCAATGATCGCAAAAAGAAAGTGAACAGAAAAAAAAAAAAATAAATAAAAGAAAATGATAACTTAAATATAGAATTATTATTTGTACAAAAGCAGCTGTAATTAAGATTTGGTTATTGATCAATAAAAAAAAAAAATTAAAAGGCATTTGAAAATTTGCTTGTGTCGTCTTTTGGTTAGAGAATTTGCCTTGAGAACTGCACAAATTGTACAAAGAGCACTTACTTGTTCTGCTGTAATGATGATCATAGATCGCACGTGGCGAGTAACCGTAAGTGTCACGGCTCACGGGCAAGTATCTGTAGCCGTGAGATTGCACACGCTCATTGGCAGTTGCGGGCTCATCATAGATGCTCCTGTATGTGGAGGGAGAGTCCACGTATGAGCTGTATGGGCGCGATACTCTGGGTGCCTCATGAGCACGGATATCCTCGGAACCTGCAAGTCAATATAACATAAATAAATAAATAAATGAATAAATAATAAAAGAACATATTTTTCAGAAACATTCCATAATCGAAATATACATATGAACATTCGATTCGATAATAATAAAGCGAAAATGAAACAAGAAAATGTATACGCATAAATACTTTAATATTTTGTACGATTTCTGCACTTCATTAGTTTTGTGCTATTTTAGCTATTTGGCATTTTGCCAATCATTTCAAACAGAACGATTTTTTTCTTCATTCTTCATTTCTTTCAGTTTTTATTAGAATTTGTTCAATCTTGTTGTTGAATTCTCTTGTTCTTTAATGCTTTGCGCATGTTCACATTGTTCAAATTGCTTCTTGCCATGAAAATATTTTAAGACAATCGTTTATAGCACAGCTTTTCACATCACAAACAACAACATGAATATGTTGAGGAAATTTTACTTCGGTTGACACCTGCCAAAATGTTTTCACTATTTATGATTATGTTGAGTGGCTGCACACAAGATACAATCTGAGCAACTGTTACTCAATAGCGCGCTCACTCTTTCTCTCTCATGCATGCTAACATTGGTACAGTAATTAAAAAAGAAATTAAGTTACAAAAGTGAGATCGTTTTCTTATGAATTGAAATGGAGTTTTAATAATTAAAAGATTATTTAATAAGTCTTAAACAATCACAAGCAATGATCTATTAAGATCATTTAAAATAAAACTCTTTTAAAAATCTATATTTCTATTAGAACTTTTCTTGTTTCCTATGAACACAAATATTGTTTATGAATGATTTGAATTGTATTTTCAATCACTTCACTTTTATCAGTTACTTTCTTTATTCAAATAACACTTTCTTTATGATAATAGCTGATCATATTGTATTATATCTTCTTATTCATTTTCATTGCACTTACCCTTCAGAGATCTGATGTAGGATTGCCAGAATTTCGCCTTCTTGCTGGGGCTCTCATTACGACCAATCATTTCCAAGTGGTTCTTGAACATTTTGATCGTTTAGTTTGTGTGTGTGTTGGCTTAAGATGTAGTTAAATACAACAAATAATCGTTGAACTCGTTCGCTGTAAACGGAAAATATTTGTTTTTTCTTATTTTCAGATCAATATTCTTTGTATTTTTCGTTGCTTTGCTTTCCAGCTTAACGCATGATTAACAGATAAATGTATCTAAATAGATTATTTGTTGAAAAGTTTCGAGTTCGATGTGTTTCGATGTGACAAACGCACGTTTGCTAAAATGTCATGCACAAGCGGATCGCGCGACTTGTTTAACGCAGCGCCACACCAAATGACGGCCAAAAAAAAATGTATATATTTTGCTTGTTCTAAAGTGCGTGTGTATTTCGAAAATAAACAGATAAAGTGTGCCACTTTTTATTTTTTCTCTTGGCTTTTTTTTTTGTTTCATGTTTTTAACCGAGACAAGAGTAGAATAGAAAATTGTTGTAAATTGTTGTGAGAAATAAAATTGAAGCAGTCGTTTGCTTCTTTACGAAATAAACAAATTTTCGGCACGACAAGATCAATCACTAAAAATACAGTTTATTTGTATATAAAAAATTTCACACTTTTCAAAAACGCCACAATGCATCAGTAGTACATGTACGTTGTACGTTGCAGACGCAGACAAGTTGACGTTTGTGGTTGGGTGAGGTGAGATGATGACATGAGGACTGTCTGTTGGTTCAGTGTAGATCAGCACAGATCACTCAAAAAAGTATGAAACTGGCAAACGGTCAGCATATATAGATATGCATGTGTGTATGTGAGTGTATGTGTGAGTATGAATGTGTATGTATGTGTATCTCATAGATACACAGCTACGCAAACGAAAATCGCAACGCGGCGTCAAAAGTATCTACAGCTAAATTTCGCGTTATTTTTAAATGTCCTTGGGTTGTATTCGTTTCTCTTTCCCAACGTCAGATTCTTTTGCTGCGGTTCGGTTGATTTATGATTTTCCATATTTAGGTGAGTTGTTTTCAATTATTTTTTATATTATTAGCAACAGTTCTGTTTTTTTTCTTTTCTTATTTAATTGATTAAAATAATTTTCAATTTCAATATTCTTCAAATGTCTTTAAGAACGAATTTCGAATTTTGATAAATCTTTCAAAACTATGCCTTCAACGTATCAAATGTCAGCGCATAATCATCTTGCTTATATAATCAAATGTCAGTGCCATATTCATAACAATATCTTATTTTTTTTTCATAAATTTTGTTCATTCCAAACTGATTTCAAAACACTTTTTCAAAAACAAATCGTTTTAGTTAAATTTTTTTTTTTTTTATTTCTTTTTTTTTTTTATTAACTTCACTTTTATTGTTTGACTCTTAAACCTTATGCAGTTGTTTGCACAATCATTAAAATTTGCTGATTATATTTTCTTATTTATATTTTTTTGTTTGAATTCTTTATAAAAATTCCATTTGATTTGAAAAATTTTTAGTTTCTTACAATTTATTTATTCCTAAAAAATAGCGTTCTATCCTCAACGAAGAATTTTTTCAAACTGCCAACAATTGAAATTTTGCCTCACCAATTTCATTCGTTTCGATCGAAATTCCTTTGTCGCGTAGGTAGCGCGCATATGTATGTGTCTACTCGTACATAAATGTGTGTGAGTATCGGAAAAGCTCTTTGGCACTCAAGATCATGTATTACACAAACACACTTACATAGTTCAGTAAGTTTATGTGAGTTTGCGGTTTTGAAGAAAGCTTTTTCCCCACGTATATTCAATTTGTGTTCTTTGTTTTTATGTATTCGCATATGAAAATCAGCTCCCACACATTTCACTAAAAACGGTGACGGAAATTTTCTTCTTACTTTTTTTTTTTATTTAGTATTTCTATATATGAAAATTGATGTACATATATATTTTTGTTATTCAAATTGTTCCCTTTTTTTTTGTTGTTTTTTTTTTTATGAGATAATTAGCTTATTTGAATGTTTACTTCCACAGGAAATTTGTTGTTGTATTTTCGATTATTTCTTGTAGGTTGATCAGTTGTTGTTGTTTTGTCTTGCATCATAATTCATTGAGAAATACGTCAATGGTGTTCTTGTTTGTTTCAGTGAACTCTGCTTAGCTATTTTCGAATATCAGTAATGAATTGTAATTACTTGACTTAAATATAGGAAAGTAATCTGCTCTTGTCTAATGAAGGTATTGTTCTTTAAGCACGTAATCTTCAGGCAAACAAAGCAATCAACTTTAGCTTAGCATAAAATCATTTGAAATATCTTTTCGTTCCTTTTTTTTAAGAATGCCTTTAAAAAGACTTTGTGCCTTTCGTTAGAACGTAATAATTGCAACAATTACTGTTGGCACAACACAATTACAATCGATTTGAAGCGTGCCAGAAAGTAAGAGTCTTCAAATAGTTTGGCGCACTTTAGAACAATTTTCATTTTCATTTTCGATTTCGATTTCGTTTTTTATTTACTTTGATTGCCCAAACACAATTAAAAAGAAAAACATGTTGCCAGGTATTGCAGAATGGTTTTTTTTTTGGGTTACTTTCACTAATTTGTAATGCCAAAAATGCCACAAAGACAACAAAAAAAAAAAACAAAAGCAAATTTCAAATCGATTTAGCTAAAAACAAAATGAAGCACGCTCAAAGTCAAGTTCAAGTTAAACAAAGAGAAAATTTCGCTGATATAAAGAAGGGTAACATTTGCGTTGAGTTAAATATAAACAAGCATTTCAAGATTTCGTATAAATGCATTACCAAATTTGTTTATAACAACTGCAATTGCATCATGGCTCGAAGCGTCAGCAAGCGAAAATCATTCGGATGGGCAACACGTGTGCTTATTTAATAAACTGACTTTGGGTAAACATTACAAATATCAGCCAAATATCAAACAAATGACGGCCAAAAGACAACAGTGAGGCAGGCAAATGTTTGAGGTCAAATAATGTATAGAAAGTTTTAGATAAAAGCTATAAAATTTGATACGATCACATGGCGTCCGTTGCGCTATAAATATATATACAAAATGTGTGCGTTACTTGAGATATCGCCCTTCAGCTTGATATCCGTTCATTGTACGACCTTCAAGCGTTCATGTAAATTATAAATCACCAAACGAGACAAGTTTTTCAACGTTTTCATATAATTAAATAAATAAGTTGCTCGAAGGACAAATAAACTTGGAAAGTCACTTGAATTATAATTTTATCTGATTTCAGGAAGTCTTTGGCAATTTTTGCACCTTTGTTTATTTTCAATGTGCTTGTAAGGAATTTCGTTTAGTTGCTCTATAATGTTTACAGCAAGTTAGACGTATCAAAACACATTAGCATACCACATGCCGTGTACAATGTGTAAACAAATTTGCATATTTGTTCGTACTCGTAGAAAATTATTCTATGTTATTCAAGGAAATTTGTCTGTATTTTATTAAAATAATAGCATGAAGCATTTGACCTTTATGTGAGAGATTCCACAAGATTTCGAAATGCGTTTAAGTGAAGAAACGAGTAAACGAAAATATGCCACTAAGGTAGTTTAATATAACAGATACTTTTATACAAGTAGTTTAAATAAAGTCTTTAATGTGGATTCTATTTCACTTGTATTTGATATAATGGATGTAAAGCCACATTATTTGCACTCACTTAGAGGTTGAAGTGATTTTCTAATGGCATTTGAGCAACCAAATTTGAAATAGTTGTTGGACAGACGGACTGCATCGACTTCTCTTTTGATGCTAACTTATTTAGCATCAATAAGAAATATTACTAAATTTCTTATTGTTTGGAGTTAAAATTTAATTATTTATTTAATTAAATTATTGAATAAATTATTTTTTTATTTTTTGTTGCATCAATAACAAAAAAATGCACGCTCTAATAAATATTGTATAAATATAAACAAATAAAAAATAAAAAAAAAACAATTTTAGATATCAAATGCAATTAAACGATATTACAGACTCTTGATTATTAAGGTCAATAATAAAGACTTGAGAAATAAATTCAATTGAATGCAATTGCTGTGATTCACACACACACACAAACACTTACACGATGAATCACAAATTGAAAATTGTAGGCAGAGAATGAGAATTTTTGAATTTGTCAAAATCAAATCAATGTCATCGAAAATATGAGTTTTTGCACACTTTTTGTCACTGCACTTGAGTTTGTATAAATATTAGTATGAAATAAAAAATATTATATTTTTTGTATGTATTATTTTGATTTGTTGCAAACAAGAGAATTAATTTTGAATGTCAAACGAAAATAAAAGCACTAACAATGTCAGACGGACGCGTACATGAGCAACAACTAAAACAAATCAATCTGCAGTGAACTCAACTGAACTGAATGAATCTGTTTGAGTTATCAGCAAATCTTTCTTAAGTATAAAACGATGTTTGATGATCAGCGCACAAATATAAAAAATTTGAGTCATAATGACAAAAATAAGGCATTAATTGTCAAAATAACAAAAGACCAAAACCAAAAAACCATTGTTCATAATTCTTAAACAGAAAATTGTTTCACTTCGAGCGATATTTACTTATGAAACAAAAATGAATAAATAAATTGTGCAGAAAGCTTTGCGCGCTTATTTACTCTTATCACATAACAACTTATGTATTTAACCTTAACATATAGCAACAACAACAGCAACAACAACAGCAACAACAACACGCACACCAACACCTTCAGTTAAAAATAAAAATATCAAATAAATAGTTTCTTTTTCTTATTTTCCTTTGTGCGTCTTCTACTTTTTTTATATTTTAATTTTTTTTTTTTTATGTTATGTACGAAATCAACCACACGCAGATACATTTTTATCTTTAAAGCATGTGTAGTTCGCGATTTTGTTCGTTCTTTGGAACAACAAATGTATTTGATTGTTTATAAGCAACATGAAAGAAATCGACGCTATATAATTGTATACAACAGTTGTTGTTTTTTTGTTGTTGTATTCCATAGCTGGTGTATCTTTTCATGCGTGTTTAGCGAGCGCGTTAAGCTTTCTTTGTACGGTGGCTGCAGCCTTCACACCAATCCTACGCATATGAACTTGAAAATTAATTGTATGAACATCATTATTACATACATACATACATATGAGTATGTACTTTTATACAGATACACTTTTGCTTGCATATACAATGAACATTATGCATTACAAATACAGAGCAATAAAGCTTATATATGTATTTGTATTTGTGTGAGATTTTTTCTTTTTCGCATCGAAAACTGCTCCATAATTAATATTTAATTAAATTTTGTTTATATATTTTCTTCTTGATGAGTTTCACTGTGAATATGAAATTTTCGAAATATTTGTCAGTTGATGTTTTTGAGCACATAAATAACAAACATTTTGATTCATCGTATGCCAAAATCATTACTCATTTGAAGTTAGTTGAAGAAGTTTAGTTGTTTTTCTTAAGGAGTGTTAATCATGCTCCATCGGTATTTGAAGTGGCAAACTGTCTTTGTATCCCAGCATGTATTGCACTTTTAGCAATCATCAAACAATATACAAAATGTCCTTCATTTGCAACACAAGCCACAAATCAAGTGCATAATAAAATGACTATTTTGTTGAGCTAAATATTATGTTCGGTTTTGCTGTCAAATTCAAATTGATTTTCAGTGGAAATTTATTGACAAATGCTCAACAAAACATGATGTTGCTTATAAAATACATAACACTTTAAGCGACAAAGATTATCAGAGAATGTGCCTTATATTGCGACAAAGCTTCTCAACCAAAATGCACGCCAAACAAAAAACAATTGAAACTTTTGATTGATGGACAAACCAAAAGAAACGAAAAGAGAGAAAAACCATAAATAAATAAAATCTTAACAAAGTCAAGTTAACGTCGATTTTGCTGCGAAAAAAAAGTATATTTAACCAAAAATTTTAAAATTCAATAGTTGTTCCATTCACTATTTTAATGGCTCACGGCTCATGCAATTTGATCAGAGTTTTAAGTGCAAATATTTCAATTGCTTCGCAGCTTCCTTTCTTTCGCTCGGACATGAGATCACCACTAACGTCACATGTGCAGAAGTTTACATCCTGTTTATCGAATTTGATCTTATAAACAACGCCGAAATATTTGCCTATATTTTCTTTTTTATTTTTTCGTCTCTTTGCATTTTCCATTCATAAAGAAAACCAAGGCGTAATTTCTGAGAATTGTTATGTCTGTGTACGTATTGATTTTGAAATGTTTTTTTTTTTGGAATGATGTGTGTTCATACATATAAGTATATTTGAAGACTTTTTTTATGTTAAGTTGATTTGGTTTGAACAACTGTTCTTGTCAAAGCAAATCGTTGAAAATGTCGTCGAAATTGAAAGTATAACTTTTTCTGGCAAAAATTGCTGTTTATTAGCATACATTTTTTTAAATATATTTAATTTTTTTTTTTTCATTGTGGGCGTTTTTTTTTTTTGCTCATTCAAAGCATCACATCACAATATTGTTCTGTCAAAAAAAAAAAGAAATAATAACAACAAATATGCTTCATAGTTCATTAAACAATCTGTCGTCGTTTTGTGTCGCGATACTTTTATAGTATCCTAGCTGTATCTGAACTCGCATGCATATATCATTAAGATTTATCTGCCACAACGAAATTTTTAGCCTGTTTGGTTCAACACTTTTATTATATTTAAGCTTATTTCTGCTTTGGCAACAACAGAGGCTCTTTTGTACATATGTATATCTGAATTTTGTATCTTATTTTATTGCGTTTTGATGCCCTGACGTCAAATATATAAATTTTTGTCGGTTTGTTTGTTTTTAATTCAACTTAAAGAATACTTTGTGTCTTTGCATTAAAAATATTACGTTATATTATTGAATAAATTATGCATTTAAATTAAACAATAACAATTCGAGACATTAATTCAAATGAATTTGTCACTCAAATAAATAAAAACATTAATTAATTAAATAAACTTTTAATTTTACATATTATCGAAAAATCAAAACAAATCGCTTATTTGCCAAATTCAATCATTCAACATCGAACAACAGATTACCTCAGAGATAGAGAGTAAGAAAAAGAAAGAGGGAAGAAGTTATTTATGTATCAGGCGCTTTGCCTAAAACATAAATCACTTCAACACGCAACAGAATTTCATTAAATAAAAAGAAAATAGTAATAATTAATTGCAACATATATTTCAATTAATTTTTTAATTTTTCATTTATTTATTTATTTTATAAGAACAATTATGGAAATTTAGCTTAAAAAAGTTTTTATTTTTTTAAAAACAAAAATTATTAAAGTTGTAGGCTAAATCAACATTGCTTTGGCCTTATTTTCATTTCTGCATATTGATATGAATAACACACACGCTTACTATCATACCAGTCAATGCCTCTGCAATCTAATACACCACCCGATAAGTACATTCCAGTCAGTTGGCTGTCACAAAAAAGAAAATAAAAACAATTAATTACACAAGCAAACAGGAAAAAAACTTTTTCCATATCTTTAACTAATTCCTGTGTAATTCTATATATATATATATAGATATATAGGCGTATCACCTACCAATTTCTCACATTTTAATATTTAGTAAAAATCCAATTAAAGTTATTAAAAAAATTTTTAGAAAAGGTTTTCTTTGTTGGCCTGTATTATTAACACGAGTGATAAATAATTACGAATGAAAATTAAATCAAATAAAATAACAATTTTACCTCAATCCCAGATTACTGTGCCACCATGCACCTTTGTAAAGAACTGCAACGTTGCTACCACCCCGCAGATCATTGTCCCTGTCGATGGTTGTGAATTTCATGCCTCTATGCCATTTTAAAGGATCAGTTGCACTGCCAGAATGTTTACCCAAAGTTTTCAATGCGTATGCATGGCTTTCGTCGTCGATTCCAAATTGATCATATAAATCGGTTCTCGTATTATTTTCAAAATCTTTCACAACGACTTTCAACTCATGGCATTGTGACTTGGTGATTTGATGGATCTTTTCCAAGCCTAGAATGAAATTTCCAGTGATGTCGCCGAAGCCCTCTCTAAAAGCAGCCCAATCGCGCTGGAAATCAACAGTTCCATCAACACGACGAAGTATGACCATCCAATTATCCGAGTCACAGTAAACGGGAAAAGGAGCCATGTTGCTTATTTCGATATCAAACACACCAATTTGGCCCATCGCCGTTTCTTCACAGGTTTTGGTCTGCTTAGGCTTTACAGCAGTTTTCAACTTATTCAAACAAGTATTTAAGCTAAAAAATTAAACATTTGATTATGCGATGCGATAATTTAGATTGGGACAACTTACGCAGTGCAGTTTTTTTCTTCAATTAAGACACGTTCATTTTGTTCTCTATAATTGAATAATTTTTTTTTAATATTACACAATAAAAAACACAAAACATTTACTTAAGATTGAAATTGTCCCTTCTTAAGCGAGATACTTCTAATCTAAAGTCCCCGATGTCGTATTTCAATTTCAAATTCTTTTTTTCATAGCCATTGAATTTTTCCAATGTTGTTGAAGACACTTGCACTATCGCACTGACCAAAACAACAATTAAAAACATTTCACGCGATTTCATTTTAGAAGCGACTCGGAGCGATTCGAAAATTTAACTGAAGCTGCTGATTATTTTTTCATTTCTTATATGAAATTTTGAGAAAGCCGCGCTCACCGCCTTATCTCAAGCTGAAACACGCCTATGAAACTCAACATTTAAATTTTATTTACAAAGAAACGAAAGCCAACAACAATCTCGATTCGGCGGATGTTTAAACTTGTTATCAGTTCAATAGAATCAAAAACGCGCTTAAAGGTCATCAGGCAACGACAACGGAATACCCTACACTATTCAACTAGTTACTTATCTGCAACGGACAATATATTTATAAAAATTTTTTTGAGTTGTTAAATTCTTCTTGAACGATAAATCTTTTGAATGCAACATGTTCATAAAATGAACTTTTAAATCGTTAATTAATGTCAAATATATTAAACGGAATGTGAAGATCCTGATAAACAAGAGTCGCAAAGAAAATGATGTTACATTCATTTGCACAAAACTGAAGTTCTCTTTGCTCGGCTAAAATATACATATACTTAAGCGGCGCTCAAGTTCCACGGCTATAAAGCATGGGCCGGTTCAAGACCAGATAACTAAGCAATTCGGTTGTTTGAAAAAATTTTGTGTTAGTAAATTATTTTAAATAAATATTAAATTATATATAATGCTTCTGTGTGAATGTACGCAATTACAATAACAACTTATTTGTAGATACCTATTTTTTTTGTTTTTTTTTAATTTCTGAAGACCCCGTAAGCAGTTTAGAGTTTTTAAAAATTTAAATATTAAAATGGCTAAAGTGTCTGGATTTTGACACTCGGACAAACGATAATACGTTTTTAATGATGTATATAAGTCACTTACAAGTATCAAAATTGCTTCACATGTTTCCAAGTGTAATGCCACGACTAGACTAAAGTAAAGTCAAGGGCATTATACTTCGCTCATTCCAGAGGCTTAAAACTTTCTATTAAAAGTAATTTACTGACCATTCTAGTTTCTTTGATCAAGACTTTCTTTAGTCTTATTGACAAGCAAAGTGAAGTGTGAGAAGGAAATTGTTGCTTTAAGGTTATCAAATTATCTGAATTTGATAGTCAATAGTTTTGATTACCGCGGCAGTAAGCAAAGTATAACAGAATAACTTGAGCAAGTTTAAACGATAATCTTACTTAAAAACCAATTTCCTTAACGTATAAAATCAAATATAAATCTATAAATATGATTTTAATAAATTGCCAACTTATTTAATTTAAAGTCCAAAGTATTATATAATGCAATAAAAAATGAAATGAAAGACAAGAAAACGCAGCAATAAAAATGCGAATGCAATGAAGTAAAACGCGCCATCAGCAAATGCAAATAAAGTGCTCAGAAGAAAATAACGCATATTGAGATATTTTTTACATTATGATTTATATTTTTTATTTTTACAAAAATATTTTATGTTTGGTCGCAGCAAAGTTAAATTTACGAGATCACGAAATGCTTAATTTATGACTTATACGTTGGTTTTCAAATGTCTTTTTTCGGTGGCTTTCTGGCTGAGTGTGTGTGTGTGTGTATGTGTGTGTGTGTGTTTTTATCAAAGCCAAAAGGCAAAAAGAAAGCAAGAAAAAACAACAACACCGAACAAGCGCACAGAATTTCGATATTTTGTTTAAAATGCGATATTTTGTCAATGTCGTTGGCCATAAAACATAAAACGGGAAATAAATGTATTTCCGTTAAGTAAGAATAATGGAATTTTAAAAGTGAGTTTTATGTATTTTTTTTTTTTTTGTTCTCTCCTTTCTTTTTATTTGTTGCCGTCGGTTTTGCGCTGTTTTGGCTTGCACTTGTTGCCTTCCGTTGGGCTTGAAAATAGAAATTGTGTCAAATTGTTTGGCACACACACACAACTCAGGAATATTTCAAATGTGCTTTGCATATAAGAGAGGGGAAAAAAAGGAAATCCAATCAGTTACAAACAACAGCTGCTCAATTGTCAGCGTTAGAATGAGCTTGATTCAATTTAAACTCATTTGTGTGACATATTTTGCGGTTTATTTGCACAAAGTCGATACAAGAAGCTAAAGTAGCAAATAATATAAAAACAATAGTCATTTAATGCAATTGAATTGCATGGATTGGCAAATTGATGCGGCACTAATTTTCATGCGAACGTAACATTTGCAGTCCTTGGCGCTGTGATTTGCCTGCAATCTATGCTGATTTACGATGCGCAATAGCTGCGTGCTTGCGTAAATGTTTTGCTAAAAATAACGCACAAGCTGGGCATGTCCTTGTAACTGCAATAGCAACTTACAATCTTACAAACATACATATATACTTATATAATTTCAAATAACTTGAATAGCATTGCTAGATGGCAATTACTTGCAGTGTAGAAAATGTTTGCATGCAACAGAAGTGTAACTCAATTGGCGTCTGGCAAGTGTTTTATCAAAGGCTTAACCCACACACACACACACACACAGCCACACACAGGAACGGTTCAGTTGAAGTGCCTTAATTGGGCGTCGTATCCAAATAAAAAAAAAAAACATATGACGTCAATGAGGTTCTAGAGCGTCGTCTTCAACTAATCAAGTTGCTCTACTGGCAAGAGTTTCTTCCTACACAAGACAAATCCTCAATCATGCAACCTCTTTCACCCGCTCTGCGAAATGTTGTGCGAAATGTTGCATGAAACGCACACGTGCTTAAAGAAAATCGCATTGCTTTGTTTTTGTTGCAAGGATATTACTTATTATGCGCTGCTGCTGCTGTTCAATGTGCAACAACAACAACAACATTTTGTTATGCAAGTGCAACAAATCCTGCAGATGAATAGCCAACAATCTGTTCAAAAGCTTTACTTCAATGCTATTTAATTAGCGTTGATTTTAAGTTGTTTTTGTGTGCGCATAATAAGCAAGAAGCTGTCAAGATAATTGCCCTTGTAGTATAATGCCAACACAAAGTACATCTGTATGTGTGTGTGCTTCCTAGAACCAACATTGTTCAAACACCTCCGCAGAATTTACATGAAAACGTAAATTGCACTTGAACTCTTGCACAAAGAAGCAAACTAACTAAGCCGCACACACACACACACACACAGACACAGATACGCACGTACTATGCAAGCAGATAGAGATAAATGTTTGACTATAAATAAATGAGTCTTATCACATATAATAAGCAAGTAAGTAAGTAAGTGTCTTTTGAAATGTTTGCCATAATTTATGTGTCGCTTTTGGCCTTCGTCGACAATGTTGTCGCGACTTATACAATAATTGGCAATGAAACAATAATAATAATCGGCTTAAATACATCTACATATATGTGACTCAATGCGACAAAGTAATATGTAATAGCATGCAAAATAAGACGTAGATTTAATATTTTCTTTTATTTTTTTTTAAATATGAAAAGCTAAAAAAAAAAATACTGTCAGCAACATGAAAACAATCTTGTCTGTGTTTCATAAACAGACGTTTACTGGATATTGCGTTGTTTATAATGAGAAATCCCTTGATTTATATTGAACATGTACAAATGAGATTTTATTTTAGACGAAGTGGTTTTCATTTATTGAAAAGGATAAAGTTTGCTGTCCGAAGCAACTGTGCTTTAAATTGATTTGACTTTTCGTAAATACTTCAGCATAGAGGATCTGCAGCAACTTAATTTCTGCACCTTCCTTTCATGCAAACAATCTAACTAAACTACAAGTATATGGAATTTTCCGAAAGCGGCAGATAGCAAATGAGCTGTGAAAGATGTTCTTATGTTTGTTGGTATTCATTGAGCGTCAAGCTAGCAACAATTTTCCAAATAAATTGCATTAATATTGTGCCACATGTGTGTATATGTAGACGTCTTTTGTGTGTATGTGTGTGTGTATCTTTTGATACACCTGCTTTGGTGCGCCTTTTGCCAATATCGGAAGTCGCAGCATTGACACATTTTCTGAATCACAGGCAAATCATATTTACTTTATCAAAGTGTTGACAAATTAATGAAAGCGAACTTTATGTTATTGATACAATACAGTGGGCAAGCACATAGATGGTCTTGAGCGAAGTGCAACCAATAAGTTTAATTTTAAATTAATATTATATAATATAAATCAGTGCTTCAAAGCACATTACCAATCATGCGTTAGACAACTTTTGTCATTTGTAGTCAAGGCGCCACTGTACTTACTTCAGCTACAACGACAATTTCAACGAAAATCCAAATGAATATCAGATATTCATAGGGTTCGAAATTTAATTATTAATTCGTTTCAATTAGTGGCAAAACATATTTGAAACAAAACGGTGCAAACTTTCACATCAAACAACATTTTTTAAAAATTTTTACTTCAATTAAATTTAATAGAATTTGTTACTGCAAAGTGTTGTTGTTGCTAATATTAACAACAAAAATGCGCAACACTTGAAATAAAAAAACAATAAAATAAATGTGCCAGCAACATATTTTTTCTTCTACGCTACTCAATAATTGCGTAATGATGTCAAGGTCTGCAAATATATAAGAAAAACTCTTACAGTTTTCCAAGTCGCTCAATATGTGTGGTGCTTATGCAAAGAAACTTATGCTTTAGTAACAAAATACTTGCAGCGAAATAATAAATTTCTTTTATTTGCAAACTGAAAACGAGTGTGCGCTACCAAGTCGTATACGTAATATTAAACATAACATGAAGTATACGACAAGTTGTGCCATTTATTAGAGCTAATAAAATCAGTGAACAAATTGTCATACTTATTGATAGCAGTCATCACTCATATACGTATAATATTATACACTAATTAATATTTGATTTAATTAACTGAAGAAATAACAAAATACTACTTTGCTTTTTGTCACAGTATGCCTCGTAATGTTTCAAACGGAAACCAATTAATAAAAGCCACAACGCTTTATATTGGCCAGAAGTGAAGCACAAGAAAACACAGCAGCGCAACAAAAAAGCCAAACAGCAACAACAACAACACCAACAACAACAATACCAATTAAGAAACAAGTAGCGTGCAAAGAACTAGAGCAAAATGTATGGTTTGCTGTTGGAAAATCTCTCGGAATATATTAAGTCCGTGTATGGTGAGGATAAATGGGAGGATATAAGACGACAGGCGGGCATTGATGCGCCATCATTTAGCGTGCATCAAGTGTATCCAGAGAATTTGCTACAGAAACTTGCCAAGAAAGCGCAACAGGTAAGCAACTGAACTATTTGTGTTGTTGTTGATGGCATGATTAATGCGCAAAGCAATGCGCATCAATCAAGATTAACATGAAAATCTTATTAACGCACAACACAAGCAAAACAAATACTCATACATATGCATATATGTTGATTTCTTGTTATCCTTTTGTACGCAAAAAAAAAAACCAGGTGCTTGGCGTATCGGAGCGTGAATTCATGGACCAAATGGGCGTCTACTTTGTGGGCTTTGTTGGCCAATACGGTTATGATCGTGTGCTATCCGTATTGGGTCGACACATGCGTGATTTTCTCAATGGTCTCGACAATTTGCATGAATATTTGAAATTCTCCTATCCACGTATGCGTGCGCCAAGTTTCATCTGCGAGAATGAGACCAAACAAGGCCTAACTTTGCACTATCGTTCGAAGCGACGTGGTTTCGTTTACTATACCATGGGACAGATACGTGAGGTGGCGCGTTACTTCTACCACAAGGAGATGCACATTGAGCTGGTGCGCGAGGAGATACTTTTCGATACGGTGCACGTAACCTTTCAGTTGACATTCGATAATCGCGCCTTCACGCTCGCCTCGCTGGCCATGACACGCGAGGAGAAACATTTGCCCATCAGTGCACATGTGCTATTCGAGATATTTCCATTTTGTATCGTATTCGGGTAAGCTCTGGCACAGTGGCCATGCAGACGTTATGTCATAGCATGTATTGTATATTGTATCCTTAACAGCGCCGATATGGTTGTGCGCAGCATTGGCAATTCACTTATGGTCATATTACCGGAGCTGTTGGGCAAGAAGATAACCGCATGGTTCGACTTGGTGCGACCGTTGATTGCATTTAAATTTCAAACGGTACATTACACATGATCAATCAACATGCTCTTACGTACATTAATTAATTGTTTGCTAATTAGATTTTGAATCGCACCAACAATATATTCGAGCTGGTCACAGTCGATCCGGTATCGGAGCGCATGGATGCGCAAAAAGACGATATGCTGCTGCACGATGATGGCAGTGAGCCGGAAAAATCGTTGCGTTTAAAGGGTAAGCAGCATAATTGGAAATTGTAACTGTGTCATTATAAATGAAGTTATACAACCGTAAGGTCAAATGGTGTACATGGATAATTGGCGCATGATTATGTTCCTGGGCACGCCGGTTATGCCCGACTTGACGTCGCTTATAACGACCGGCTTATATATCAACGATTTGTCCATGCATGATTTCAGCAGGTAATTGTTAATGTTTGGTCGTTGTAACTTCAGTATTGTACATGTGCTACGTTTAGAGATCTTATGTTGGCTGGCACACAGCAATCGGTCGAGCTGAAGCTTGCATTGGATCAGGAGCAGCAAAAGTCCAAAAAACTGGAGGAATCAATGCGTAAATTAGATGAGGAAATGCGACGCACAGATGAGTTGCTTTATCAGATGATACCGAAACAGGTGGCAGATCGCTTGCGCCGCGGCGAGAATCCCATTGACACTTGTGAGGTATTTTTTGTCATATATCATTTCATTTCATATTACAAACTTCGGCGTACTTTAGATGTTCGATAGCGTTTCTATACTCTTTTCCGATATTGTTACATTCACGGAGATTTGTAGTCGCATAACGCCCATGGAGGTGGTCTCAATGCTGAATGCTATGTACTCCATATTCGATACACTAACCGAACGGAATTCGGTCTATAAGGTCGAGACAATTGGTGATGCATATATGGTCGTTTCGGGCGCGCCGGAAAAGGATGCAAATCATGCGGAAAAAGTCTGTGATATGGCATTGGATATGATCGATGCTATAACTGATCTTAAGGATCCATCGACCGGACAGCACTTAAGAATGCGTAAGCAAAACTTCAGTCTTATTAAAATGTATGTTTTAAATATAAAAAAATTTGCATGTAGGTGTTGGCGTGCACTCGGGCGCTGTAGTCGCCGGCATTGTTGGCCTGAAGATGCCGCGTTATTGTCTCTTCGGCGACACGGTGAATACCGCCTCACGCATGGAGTCAACCAGCTCGGCAATGAAAGTGCATATTTCACAGTCAACCAAAGAATTGATTGGACCAGTATACAAGCTAGAAGAACGCGGCGCAATCGAAGTCAAGGGCAAAGGCACCATGAAGACATATTGGTTGGAGGAACGTGAGAATCGTTTGCCATTGCAATTGACTATGACCATATTACATCCGATGTCATCGCTGGGTGAGCGTCGCTTGCCAAAGGCTATAATGCCAGCGCCCAGCGCTGTGCCACCAGAGCGCGCCGTAGCTAATGCGCCAGCCAGCCAAGTCGCGGAGCCAGCCATTCCACAGGCCACCGTCAATGTCGCAGCAAATACGCAGCAAGCTACCACAACACCGGCTGCCGCAACGGATGATCGCACTGGGCGCATTTACTCGCCGGTCACATTCAAAGATGTCGCACGTCGCAGCGTTGCTAACTCACCGGTACGTGGCAACACTAGCGGCAGTAGCAGCTGCATCGGTGGCACTAGTGTCAGTGGTGTCAGCGGTGTCAGCGGTTTTGGCAGTGCTGCTGGCAGCGCTGATATAAAACGTCGCGAATCACGTTCAAATTCTACTGGTCATGTTTTCATGCGTACGCCGAGTGATATTTTTGGTTCACTTATACTTGATACTGAGGAATTCTTAGAGGATTTGCAAATGTCACGCAACTCCATTACGAGTAATAACAACAATACCGTGCAATCGCCATGTCCATTCAGTCCGGGACCGCCGTTTCGCATTGGCAGCGCGCCAACCAAGCCGCGACCCAGCAATCCCGACTCATTTACAGCCGAGGAATTGGCAGCAATGGATCAGATGACGCCGCCATCGACCGCACCGCCACGTGAATCTTCCACGAGCAGCAGCAATTTGAGACCCTCGTCATCAAATGCCTCACTGAACAAGCCCAAAGCCAAGTAAGTAAAAACTTGAGATTGAGCACAAGTCCGAGCGCTTCTTATAGCTGCTACACAAACCAATCCAATTGATTTCCTACTCTAATTAGAAAAATCACATTCTCAACTAGAAGCACAGTCGAAGCGCTGCCAAAGCCATCGCCAACGCCAAAGCCGCCGCCGCCGATACCAAGACCAGCAACGCCACCAATACAGCCGGCAGTCAAAGAGACGCCGATCGCAAAAGCAGCAGCACCAAAGACAACAACCCAAACACAGCAACAAATGACACCAAAGCACACAATGGCAGCGGGCGCAATTGCCGTAGTCGCCGGTGGACATGCAACCCATGTACCACCACCGCCAACAGCGACATCCTACAATGTTGCAGCCAACACAAGTCGTCCAACGTCAAAGGACTCCGTATCATTGCATTCACCACCACCGGTGCGCACACAGTCGGCGCCGCTGATGTCGAAGGCTGCGCGTAAGGCGTTTTTAGCAGCAAAACAGACCAAAGCCATGGAGAAACTGGACAAAATGATTGAAGAAGTCCATGAGGTGGAATCGCGAAGCACAAAAGCAGCTAGCTTGCGGCTTGCTGTATTTGGACATGACGGCGGTGGGGGCGCCGATGGCAACGATCCAACGGCTAGTGGTAGCCTTGATGCGGCCGGCGGTTGTCCGCTTATGTCGCTGCCACCACCACCACCACTTCCCAGTCGTACACACATGCCCAATTCCATATCAGATACAAGTATTTGTAATCATGGACATAGTCACAATACCGCAATGCATCACAACAGCTGTCATCATGCCATGCATGACACCAAACTCAGTCAGAGCCAAAGCTTTTCGCATGCCCGCAATACCGGACCGATAACACATCAGTGCTGCAGCGGCTTCGGTCACTCTAATGGACGGCACTCTCACCGCATGCACTCCAATGCCTGTCACATACTGTAAACAAACGGAGCAATGGGTTCAACAACAACACGACGGCAAATCGATACATATTTACTTCTTTGGCTTTATTTGTTTTATCGTTTATCGTTTTAAGAATTGTTCGTCGAAAAGCATATCATTCGTGATTGGTTGATCATAACCCTGCAAGGCTTTTTGTGTAGCATTAATAATCAAAATTCTAGCAATTATTAGTTTATACTATTAGTCAGTAAAAAATCGTTGAGTCTCAAATACAAAATAGCATAGAAAGGTTTAGACTAGTAGCGTTAACAATTGAAGAAAGCTTTAGAACGAACAAATGTTTAACAAACAAACAAAAAAGACAAACCAACAAAGGAACGAATTGAGTCAATGAAGAGTACCAAATTTAAGGCCGCTTAACTCTGTCTTTAACTAATTAAATGTGTTAACTATTATATATATAAAAACATATATATATATTTATATGTGTATGTGTGTGTGCGTATCTTAGACTAGCTCAATAAATATTTCAAAACTTTAAGTGTAATACCTCTCAAAATGACAATACATTTGAAAATATTTGATACAATGTAAGCCTACACAAAGCACTCATTAAACCACCTGAAATATCGTATTTAAAAATACATACATAATATATTAATTAAATGTGCTTTCAACCTAAACCAACAAAATGTATACTGTATATGTGTATTTGTAATAATTAATTATATAATTAACTGCGTGCTTCAGTCGATCAGAACGAATTTAACTTATAAAAGATTATAAGATGATCGATCAAGTAAAGTTCGCACGAAGCACGCTTTATATATTGAATGTAGTTAATGGCAGTTTAAAAGCTTAAATAATTTATTTTTATATATTAAAAAGAATTCATTTACAGCGAGCGCGAATAAAAAAGCATATTAACAAAATTATTTCAAGTCGCTGAACTTATTTAATTTTAGCATTTTGAAAATTAATTAAATTTATACATAAAACAATATAAAAATTTATGCTAAGCAAAGCTATTCTAAATGTTATATTTTAAGTTGAAAACTTTGATGTACAAAGAAAAACAGCAACCAAAAAAAACTTAAATAAAATATAAATTGAATTTATTTAGCGTATAATTGTAACGCAATGTTATTTACAGTTAGCAGCGATTTCCCGTTGAATGAGGCATGCAATGTTAACAAAATAAAATCAAACATGAAAATTATGTATAAATAATGAAATATATTTTTATTCTAACTATACAAAACACACAAAAAACACATTTGTGCATATATAAAGAAACTGTATATAGAATTTTGTACTAACAAAGGAGATCGCGCGTTGCATTATCACAAAAGTGCAAAAACATAAAATTAACATTCAACACTTTCAAGGCTTTTAAAAACTAAGTGACTAGCTGAGTTTTTTAATTTGAACAGGATTTACGTTTAACACTTGGTTAGGTGGGTGTTATTGTGGGTAGGTGCTCCTCCTCCTTCTTAGGTTTGTTCAAACAACGTTGGCGATGTTAACGGCTCGTCGTTAGAATAAATCAGAGTACCGTCAAGCGTTTCGATCGTCTGTATCAAGGTTTTACAGTAGAAACAAACTTTTGAGTTCATCATGTGCTGCAATATGCAATCGCTGCAAGATTGATGTTTGCATGGCGTAAATACGGCAGTAATTGGTTTGGCGCAACATATTGGACAGAGTGAATCCTCTGATGGCAGTGTTATATCGGAGAGAAGAGACTGCTTAATGCGTAGATTTTCAATGAGACTGCAAACCTCATTGATTTCTTCCTTGGAAACATGAGTAGGAACTATTATAAGAAATTTACAAATATATTATTTAACATTTTGCTGATATGCCTAACAAAAACAACAAACAATACTCACAGTCACTCAATGCAAACTTTATTATTGGTGGATCGGCACGTATGCGCTTGGAGGTATTTGGCATGGGCACGCGTATATCGTTCGTCAGTGGATCGATATGTGGTCGTGTCGAGGGATCAAAATTTCCACGTGGTATTTCTTTTTGTTCCTGCACCGGCGTGCGTATTTCACCGAGCGCAAACTCAAGCGTAGCAAACTGAAAACTCGGATCTGTGAGAAAGGCACGTGAAATCCGTGTCACCTTCTGTGGCAGCTTTTCATTATCAATTTCTGAGCGCATTAGCGCCAAGAGTATGCCCAGCGCTGCGGTGACTATCGGAAAATGTGTGACGGCATTTAAGTCAGCAGAACACATATCGACAACGAATTGAAAGCAACCAGGCGGCACTGTAACCCGTGATAGCACCTGACTAATCAATTGGCAAACACGATTCAATAAAAGATCACTATTTGGTCGCGAGGCATCCGTTACCACCTCCGGCGCAACTGTGAGTATCAACTCAAGACAACGCATAAGCGAAACGGTGAGTTCGAAGCACATCGAGCATATTTTCAATTGCTTGGGCTCAAATATTGTATTCTCTTGACGTTGTGCGGTGTTTTGTATCTGTACATAAAAATTATAAAGTTTACAAGTTTTTAATTCAGTGCATATTCATATCACATAATAAACGAAAAATATACCTCTTGCAACAGTAATATGAACTCCGAGAAAGCCCAATTTAATTGGCTTAATACGGAATTTAAGAATGTCGTCGCGTATGGCTCGTCCTCAATTAGCTTTGTACCAATCAAACGTTGAAAATGAGTCGAAGGATTCGCCGGTGCAATGTTATGCAATAAACCGGTGTGTGTTTCATTTCGAGCACGACTGCGACAGATGCCCTGCTGTAACGGAAACGTGCCACCCTGCCACACACTTGGCTGTCGTGCGTCCTTGTATGCAAAGCCCTCGCCCAGCCAAAAGCGCAACAATAACCAATTACTTTGACCCCAAGCACGATTCTCATAAGGACGCAAAAGTGCACGTACAAGCGCAATTTGGCTACAACATTAATAATTGTCAAAACTTTCAAGCTTAACAAACAAAGTAAGACTTACCATTTCTTTGACGAACGTTCTAATGCACGTACACCAGGCTTATGACATGTCAATGTACCTAAAGCTTGCAGCAATGAATCCTTGCAAGAAGCCAATACAATGCGTTGATCTGCTGAATGTGTGCCAAGAAACTCAGAAGCTGAATTAATGCAACACTCGGCATCTAAGTGGGCGTTAAAATATATTATATAAAACCAATTGATAAAATACACACTTCTCTCACCGGATATCTCGAATTGTGCGCGCAAGTCATGATGACTAAAATCCATTACCGTATCCAACAGTATTGGTATCGTATTAACATAAACTTCAGGTACAAATGCAAAGAGCGATCCCATCTGCGATGCGTTGCTCAACGAACGTATCATTTTCTCCAACAGCCAAATAAGTGCACAACGTCTATGATGGCTCATTGCAACTGCACGCAACCATACTTGCTTACGCGACATTTGTATGGATCGTTGCTGCAGTCAGAGAGCAAGATTTGTCTTATTTTATATAATATATAAATTTACTACGAAAGCACACATACCGCAAAAACATTCTGTCGCTGACTGAATTTGGATCTCAAATCGGCCACAACGACCGTATGATTCTCATTCATGCAAACGTTCGCATGCTGTTCCAAAGCTATCAATTTACGTTCAATGTCTTCTCGATAGAATTTTGTCTCTTTAAGTACATCATTTAATGCCGCGATTTCGTCACGGACTGATGCTATTTTTACAATGTATTTGTGACCCGCTGAATAATAAAATATAATGCAAAGATCAAGCAATTCACAGAGACTTGTGTACATATCGACATTTCCGGGTGTTATATCTGTGTTAGGTATCAGACGTGGATTTAAGAAGTGCGTAAAGGTCGCATTAGTCCTGCAAACAAACAATGTTAGTAAGTTCAAGCACTTGTCAACGATCAAGTCAAGCACTCACCCCTGTGGATGACCAACCACAGCAACGCTATTGATATTCTCGCCCAGCAAGTACATAGTAGTATCTAAAATTAATGCTATAAAATCTATTTATTTCAAATTATTACACTATACGAACCAACTTCATTAACGCGCATTACAGCACGTTCATCATCAAGAATTTGTTGTGTACGCGTCGATCCCAAACGTTGGTCTATATCCTGACGATGTACTTTACGCAAATGTGAGAGCACACCGCCAACTCTATCGAAATGTTGATAATCCAATGTGCCATCAAAGAAATACTCTGCATTGATTTCTATATTTTTGCCACTTTGTTCCTTCTTAAAGAGTTCGCGTGTCACATCGACCAATAAACAAACAAACGCTAAAGCTACAGGCGAGTCCAGTGGATGTTGTATACTTGATTGCATGAAGAAAAATGCATGAAACGGCTGAACGAACCATGGAAAATATATTAGTTATAAATAATACAATATTTTGATGCGGAGACATACGCGTTGTTCCATACTCAAGTCAATGACATAGCGACGCATTCTAACAAGGAACATTTTTCGGCTTGATGGTGACTCCGCACTGCCATCGTTATTATTCATAAGAGTTTTGATAAGGTCCTTTTGTGCCTCGTAAAGTGGCTCAGCAGCTTTGCGTAGCTTGTCAACAACACCCATATACTTTTCCTTGGGACCATCAATACCTGTTTAATAAATTTTAAATCATTATAAGTTACTAAATATATTAACTCGCATAGTTTATTTACCCTCTGTCCAGGCTAAATAATCGGGTAATATTTCCTCCATTACATAAAATTCCGGCGGATGTATATACATAAAAAATGCAATGCTAAAATGATATCTCAGTAAAATTTATGCATGTATTTTTTTAATATATACTGACCAATGTTTCTTAAACAGCTTACTGTCCAATAAATGCTTCCGTGTCTGCTCGTGCTGGCACAGACAATTTAATAATAATATCGCTTTTCTATGTCGCTCGTAATCCAGACCTTGTATCGTGTGTGTAAACGTTGTGAGCAAGACATTGACCGTCTTTTTCAAGACGAATTTAACCTCATCGCCCTCCATATAGTTCCAAAATATCGATAGTAATGCATTTAACAGTGCTTGTAAATTTTGCTTATCGGCATTTAACATCGTCATTGGAGTTATATGACTTATCAGAACGTCTTCAATTACATACATATCAAAAATCTCATTTGTAAGCTTTTCGATCAGAAAAGTGGCAAATATACAATAGACCGACTTTTTAGTAGAAACGCGTACTTCTTCTTCTTTGTTTTTATCATTTTGTGTCTTATACTGTGCAAATACCGCTGCAAGATTTGTAAGATAACCCATTAGTAGTTCAGCACGTTTTATTTTCAGTATGGGTTTAGCCATAAGCGGTTGATAGCCATCAACGGGATAAACAAAGGGCCTATTTCCAAAATTGGCCATTACACCTTGTGTGTAACCAAGCGATATGGCTGCAAAGAAGGTAATGCCAGGTCCTTTTTCCAAACTATTGAAGGCTACACCCATGGAGCGGCCATTACGAAAGTATTCAATTGTCTCGTGTTCAATGTCAAGTGTGATACCAATTATATCGCCAATCTGCCACTTGTCACCGTACCTTAGAGATAAAATAAAAAAAGTTATTTAAAATATTATTACTAGCTTTACGGCACTTACTTTTTGGTGGCAATATGCCAAATTTGTTGTTTACTGCCATCGTAGCCATAACTATGCTTAGTATCACCAACGCCGGTATTGTCATTAAAGCTGCACTGATTGGAGCACCAACCCATTTGCATAACTCCCTTGGTGTGCAGATGAACCTGAAAGCACATTAGAAAATCATTTTTACACGTATTTTTTTGTTAACCGTCATGTGAATTCGTTCTCAATGTCATTGACCGTCTGCACACCAATACCACACCACCGGTGACATGCTCGATTACCTCATACATCCATCGACCCCCATACACACAACAATTGACGCGCACTGTATTGAAACTGCCCTGTGAACGCACACACAGCCTGTCCGATGATGTGCGCACCGTGGTCGTGTAATCAATATCAAAGATTGACAGCTCGGGACCAATGCGCATCTCGGTCTCCGCAAATATACGTCGTATGTCTTCATTACATTCAGTCTGAATGTGTTGGAATTTATCTTCCAGCCAATTCTTTACAATCACCATTTGTCTGTGAATATTTCAAGGTTAGTTAAATTAAAGAAGACACTAGAAAATTGGATATGGTCCTACTTGGAGACAGTCATATTTTCGACTTTTGGAGGCAATTGTGGTGGTTTATTACTGCAATTTGCACCATCGAGATCATCACTCAAATCGGATTCTTGTTCGATGTTTTGGAAGATGTCCTCATTGAATACTTTTACAAATAATTTCGAAATCGACATTTTGATGGCTCACTAAAACAAATTTAATTCATAACTTTTAAAAACTGTCGAGTTTTTCCACTTTCGCCATAAAAACAAATTTATTTCGCCGCCACTCTAGCGACCTACTCAGGTCCTTACGTACTGAGTTTTTTTTTTTTCTTTTTAATGGCAAATGTCATTTGTCAGACGGGCACAGGGTTGATAGTAGATATTGAGCGCGGCAAATGTAACTATTTTCCTTTAAATCCTTCTGCTGAGGTAACGCCCGCGCTACTTCCATGTGTTGAATTGCTCAAAGAAGGTAGCAAATTTAAGGTCGATTGTTTATTTCACGGCGTGCGTTTTGAACACAATCGTTTGGAACAACTGTGTCACTTATTAACAGAAAAGGACACACAACTTAGGCGAAAAATAATTTTATACATTCTATTTCAAGCTTTAAGTCGTTTAACAAATTTAATTAACATATTTTTTGAACCAAACCGTTTAACAAATTTAAGTTATTTTTAAGAAATACAAACCCAAAGGAGTTACCTAATTTTAAAAAGTTTTAAAACCTTAAATTGACTACAGTATTCTTTCTTATAGCACAGCTACTTTGTTCCTCCAAAATTTCCCATTATGTATCGCTATGGAAATAAAAAAAAATTAAATTCAACCGATTTTAAATTAAAGCAAAAACCAAACAACGTTAATAATATTTGTGCAGCGAAGCCCTTAAATTTGCACAAATTCACATTATAAAAATACCTCAATAAACGAGAGATTACTGTAAGTACTTTTTCGTTTTTGTGAACGGTCACCTTTAAAAAAAAAGAAGAAGAGTATTTGTTGACGTTTCAGTTTTCAATTTCAATTTTCTACATCAAATTAATCAAAAATTAAGGAAATGGGCAACGACTGGGACGAAATAAAACGTTTGGCAGCTGATTTCCAGAAGGCGCAACTAACGTCAACCCTTCAGAAGTAAGAAACTCGTCGTACAGCCAAATTTTTAGTATTAGGACAAATTTGATTAGCAATTACTTTCATCAACTTGCAGACTGTCAGAGCGTAATTGCGTTGAAATCGTTTCTTTATTACTAGAAAAGAAACTACTAGAAGTGGTGTTCACCAATGATGGCAAGGAGTACATTACCCCAGATCACTTAGAGCGTGAAATCCAGGATGAACTTTATGTAAATGGTGGTCGTGTCAACTTGGTGGAGGTCAGCAAAACATTGAATGTTGACCTCTCTCGCGTTACAGATATAGGCGAACGTATTGCATCCGAAAATGATCAGATTCATTTTGTGTTAGGTCAACTTATCGATGAAGATTACATTACACACATTGCGCAAGAAATTAATGAGAAACTTGCACAACGTGGTGAAGTCTCCATTTCAGATTTAACGTCACAATTCGACTTACCATCAGACTTTCTTCAACATAATGTCGTTGAAAAGCACTTGGGCAAGCTCATACGTGGTCGTCAAGATCCAGCAAATCCACGCATATTCTTTACGCAAGCTTACATTCAACGCTGTAAGGCAAAAATACGTGGGGCTTTGGCTGCGATTACCCGACCAACAAATGTTGCAACTATATTACAACAAATTAATGTACAGGAAAAGATATTTCATTCACTATTGGATGAAATTGCGCCACCTGGTCAAGTCACTTCAAAACTAGCAAATGCTCAATACATACCGCATATTTACGCCAGAACACAAGCTGAATGGGTTAACTCCTTCTATAAGCAGAATGGTTTTCTTGAATATGAAGCAATCAATAAACTTGGGATTTCTGATGCAAAACAATACATTCGAAAACAGTTTCCAAACGAGGAGTTCATGTTCCTCAAGCGTGTGGCACTGGGTGCCCGCATAATCGACTTGACTGTTGTGACAGCATTAAACGAATGCAGCGCGACGAAACAATATCTCGATTTGACAACCATTTTACCATCCAACTTGTCGGATGAAGACATTGAGGAAGTTTTTAATGCAATAATGGCGCAGAAAACCAGCTCACCAAGTAATTTCGTTTTTTTGGAAAGCATAGTCTTCTCACAATCCTATCTCACCGAACTTATCAAACCCTGTCATGAATTGGCGCACACTCTTGCCAAATCTGCCGTTGATAGTGGGGTCTACCAAAACTATATCGTAGAAAAGCAACTGGCTAGTAAAGTAGCAACTTCTTTCGAACAAGAGGATGATGGTAAAGTAGACAAGCGTGATGAGCGACGTAAAAAAGCAACCTCTGGCAAAGCTGGTGGTGGTGCTCAAGGACGTGAAACGAAGACCAAGTCAACAAAGAAGCACCAACGTGGTGGTCGTGGTGCAGCAGCTCACTTTGATAGTGATGACGAGGAGGAACAGAATCCACGTGGCAGTGGTGGCAACCAACGTAAAGTTGTAAAATTATTAGAACTGTTGAAAATAGCGGATATTGTTAAAGTTATACAAAAGCCGCTGGAAGATGAAGGCCTAGAACATTTAGCAAAATCAATTGCTACGCTCTATTTGAAGTAGGTCGTTTTGTACTTTACGTTAATTAAAATAATCTTAAATTTATTACCACCCGTATAGTCAACTCAATCAGGTTGCACTTGCTAAGGCTCAAGAATTATTTGAAGCTACGCCACAGACCAACAGACGTCAAACGCACGCTAGCATACAGGAGAAACTCAACACGTTGTTAGTTGACATACGTCTTTACGAAAAGGGTTTGAAGGCAAGTATTTCAAATTGTACAAAAAAACTACTGTATGCCTAAAGGAATCTTCTACCATAGCTTTTCAACGGCGATGTGCAGACACAATTAATCAAGTATCTGCTTAAGTCACTTGGCAATGACATTTGTAATGAGCTTCTCACCTACGTAGCGGCCGAATGTAATCTAACGCTCAAGTCCAACAATCTAAATGTGGACCAACGCATCAAAGTGGCTCAAGAGTGTGGTAAGTTGGTCAAATTGAAAATTAATCGTTTTTATTAAAACGATTTGTCCTTGCAGACGCCGTGTACAAATCGGCCCTGATAGAGCAGAATAAAATGCTTAATGGTACTATCGATGACTTTGTGTTAGCTACTGAAACTGTACTCAAAACTTGTAGCATGATTATAAAAAAAGTCGACAAGAAAAAGGATCGCCAGTTGATTATACAACATAAGGAAAAGTTGCAAGCACAATTAGAGGAAACAAATGAACCCGCTTTAGTACTACATTTGGCTGTCTTGATTCTGTTCACCACTATAAATGGTTGCATATTGCACGCTTCCGGCAAATTTGTATCGCAAATATTGAGTTATATTCGAGTGTCGTTAAACGATGAACAAAGTACAATATTGCTGCATTACCATGGTATGTTGATCTATATTTATGCGTAAGAAAATGTCTCAATCAACCATTTCCTTTAGACCTGGTGCTTAAACGCCTACAATCTGAGTCAGGCAGTCTCGTGGCTATAGAAGCTGACGAACATTTGCTTGAAAAGATGTCGGAAGTGAAAAACCTTGCGATTAACTACGAAAAGCCGGGTACGGTCAAGGCTGATTGATGTGTCGTTCACAAGGTGTACCTGTTGCCATTTCTTTTCAACTAAATTTGATTTTTATATATAAGAACATTTTTGTATAATGCATTTCCAAAGTGGAAGACATCTTTGTGCAATTGGTTATAATAAAATTTAGTTATTCCGTTTTTTATATGCTTTATAACATGTTTTTCCCTCATTAGTCCTAAAATATTAAAAGTGTAGCTTACTTTAAATTTAATGTTAAATTTATAGTTATAAACTTAAAATCTCAAGTGTATATACAAACACTAATCAAATTGCATTTCACATAGTCTTTTGATCCGATCATAGGTCAACTAATGAGCATGTTTAATTCATAAAATTTTTTACAAACTATGAAGTCTTTGCAGTATCTGCTTCGCTTTGTCGCATGATTGCCTGTTTAGAGTTAAAATAAATGATTGTTAGAAAAATATCTAAAGATTTAAAATAAAAATGTACTCACATAAATAACGGATTGGTCGCATCACAGTTTTCCAATGTTTGCCGTATATAATTGATCAGCAACTCCAAATTCTTAAGCGTCTCAGAATTTGGTTGCAGCCATACCGTGGGTAATGTATTTACAATAACATATGCCTTGCTAATAGCGTCGTTAGCCGTGCACACCTGATAAAAAATATAATTTTAAGTTAGTTATTATACCGTAATTATAAAATGATTTAAAACTTACGCGCATTGCCAACAACAAATAGCGATTTAATAATGCGCCTATGGCTAACT
The DNA here is from genome assembly GCA_037044515.1 of Phortica magna. Taxonomy (NCBI): domain Eukaryota; kingdom Metazoa; phylum Arthropoda; class Insecta; order Diptera; family Drosophilidae; genus Phortica; species Phortica magna. The sequence goes on from JBAMBP010001683.1 coordinate 79,259, forward strand.
CACGCAACGGCTTGTCAGCGACAATTCCCTGCCAGCTAAGAAAGTTACGAAACAGTTTCAAGCCACTACAAAATTGACGCTGAAAAAAACTTGTTTTCGCCTCTTGGACCCTGCAATTTCAAATATTATCAATTATACTTTATAAATGTGAAAGTGTTCTTTAGCACTTACTGCTTTGGAAAAATTGGTATGAAAACATCATTTTCGAGCGCCAAGCGCATACGCTCTAGTATCACCTCAAATAACTGCTTTAATTGCTTATTTGTACTCTTCAGTGGATATTCGCGTCCAAGCCGATTGACAAAACCAATTAATCGCAATGTTTGAGTTGTTGAAAGTGGATCCCAACACTGTTTAACAATCTCTGTGAGTTTTGGTAATACAATGCGCTCAATAAGCGTGGGCACCAAGTTTACATCGGGATCGGATTTTAATTGTTCGCATGTCTCTTGCTCCGAGCAGGCATACAGCATAGCAGCACCATACCAATTCATATTTTCTATATCTTTATACTCTTCAAGTAATGGTGACCAATGAAGCATTTCCATGCGTACTAATGGACCTAAAATCTTTGGCAAACAGATGCTAACAAAAGCATCCTTATAGGATTCAAAATCAGTGCTACGCCATGCAAAAAATTTCATCAATATTAAATCGACACGATGAAATTCATCAACCACATCGTTGAAGATGACCTCCGCTTCCTCTTCAATTTGTGCTGATGAATAGAAAACATAATCGTAAGCATTCTCATTCATGATCAACATCGTAAGCTTTTGATTTACCTATATTTTGTTGAAATAGTTCCTGATACTGATCCGCTGTTTCATCATCGCTCGACATGCCATCCAAATGTGTGCTTGATAGCTCGTTACGTTCTCTCTCGCAGCGGCGTCTGGTACGCCGTCCTTCACGTTCAGCTGCACGACGTATCTGTTCTTCGGTCTCTGGTGTGCGCCGTGCTGAGCCGGGTTCTATTGGAGCATTTCAAGTGTAAACAAACGTAAAAAAAACCAACAACGTTCTACTTACTTGACGCCTCCGCCATTTCTTTAGCTTGATCGCGTACATCTTGTCGACGACGCTCAACAAGAAAGTTTTGATGCTTCGTGTATAATTGAAGGAATTGTTTTTCCACTTCGTTAATCGAAGGTGCCTGAAAAGGGGAAATTCACCTTTAAATTACGATTTAAGTGCATATATTAAATGCTTACCTTTTCACTTAGACAATCAACTAAATCGTTTACAAAGCATTTGACTTCCTGATAGAATCGGTATTTTGCAGCGGCTGTTGGTGCCTTTTGCTGACAATCGAGTTCCTCCAATTTCAGTGTCTTCAACTCGGTTGCTATGCGCGCCATATCCGCCGCATGTTTGTCGTTCAACTCTTTTATGCTCGTCATTCTTGTTTTAAGTGCATCTCTTATTTCATTCGGTGTTCTTAGTGCTGCTGGCTTTGCCTTATCCTTTTTGGTCACTTTATTAACTGCTGCTAGCATTTGTTGTGGTTTCTCCATGGCGTTTTTAGCATAGGCCTGTTCCAAAAGCGATGACGTAGATTGTGACTGCGACTCATATTCCAAAACATTTGCATGGGGTCTAATCATAAATCGTGATAGTACAGTCTCATGTTGTGCATTCACTAACTGCGCACCGGTAACACCTTTACGTATCTGCTGATTCTCCCACTCATTAGTCTCGTGATCGGAATCCTCTTCGGATACTAAACAAACGTGAAAAAAGGATTTATAAGAATAAGTTATAAGAAATGTTTTGTTATGTGAAAATAATTTTGGCCATGAAAACGACAACCACGAGCTGGAGACTTCTCCACATAATCTACATACAATCATTCTCTACAGCATAGAACTGTTCACGTCTCTCCTCGCGTTCCTTGCGTCCAGTAATGTCATTCATGTCCATGCGTTCTTCATCATCCGATTGATCACCCTCAATGTCTTCGCGCGGTAAACGGCTACTGAGTTTTGGTTGCTCTTTTGGCTCTTCAACGGGTATATAATCACCTAAATGCAAACAGTTAGTTATAGCAAACCAAATATATAAATAGAAAACATTACCTTGTTCCCGCGCACGTTGTCGTCGCTTGCGCGCAGCATGTATCATTGCTGCATCCGGTATAGAACCATTTTCTAACATCTGTTTCAAATGCTCCGGCTTGGAAAAACGATGTCGTCCATTGCGTTCGTCTTTACGCTTTGCTTGGTTTTCATCTTCATCGGACATGTCATCCCGCCCGGCGCACAGTGCAGCACGACCATTTAAGATAACATTAGGCGTTTCAGATTTTTTGACCACAAGCTGTTGAAATGAAGTCGTTTAAATATATTAGTAACTTATATGTATATTTGTTTTTTTTTTATGATGGGCGATAAAGTGCAAATGAGATGATGTTGTTTAAGAAAATTATAAACGTGCAAAAATCAGCTATAACTATTTCGGCATTCTATAACACAACATTGCTGTTCATATTCTTTGTAGGAATTTAACTTAACAACTTCTTTCCCAACAAGAATCAGTTTGGACTTGGCGCGACTTTATTGTGGTTGACCAAATAACCCGTACGGGCTCTAACCAAGCTCAAACTAAAATCTTTTCATATTTTAAAAAGCTAAATGCTTTTTAAGTTTTGGTGTTTTCTTTTATTGTGTATTTTGTTTTTACGTGAAAATTGTAAGAAAATTGAATAATAATAACCTTACCACAAAGTCGTCTGTGCGTATTTCAGTTTGGATATTATCACTTTTTTTACTTTTACACTGATCAGCGGTTGCTGCGTCTATTGCACCCGACTCTGTTGAACCTAACTGTGCACTACCAATGGTTGAAGCACTAAGTACATAACGGCTACCATTTTCTAACGCTTCGGCGCGTTCCTCTCGTTTCTTTTTCCGTCGCTCCTTATCCATCATGCGCATCACCTTCTTACTGTGCGATGACTTACGCACTTGAAATACCTCGCCATCATCCTCTGTAAAAAGTATAAGACATTAATCGAATATCAACCGGCAAATTTGTAAGACTTACCTTCATCTGCAAAACTAAGCAACGCTTTGGTTTTCTCTTTTTTAGAATCAACACCGTCCGATTTGTTGCCGCCGCCACCAGCTATCCCGGTACCGTTTTCAAACTCATCTTCATCATCGGCGTTGCTTGAGAACACGCGCCGCTGTATTTTCTTCGGTTTTCGGAATAGTGACATTGACTTTCGATTTGTCTAGGACCAGGATCAATAAAAATCTAGTTGTACCATAAAATTCGACAAAAAGAATCTAGTTTTTACTTTTTCCCAGGACTAGTGATGGTTAAAGTATAATTAGAGATCAAAGAATACCTTACATCTATATGCTGTCGATACTTTATGAATTATCGATGGTCTTGTATTTATTATTTTTCCATAAGTTCTACTGATTTTCGTTCTTTAGAAAAAACTGTAATTAATATGAATGATCTTTTTAATGGTGATACATTATAAGTCTACTCTCTCACAGAGTACTTGAGTACAAAAATATCGGAAAAACATTAGTATCCCATCACTAATCGACCCCAATCGTTGGGTTTCTCTGCAGCATCGCCCGCAATTCACTTAGTTTGGGGTGTTGACGACATTTAACGGATTAAAAAGGAAAAATTAAGTATTTTAGTAAAGTGCAATGGGTCTCAAAGGTTGTGAAGTGCAATTGGATAATCCCTGGAACACGTACTATGCTGGTCAAACCGTCAATGGTCAAGCAAAGCTAACTTTTGACTCAGCAAAGAAAGTTCGTGGTGAGTTAAGCTGTTTGAATTAACATATTTTGTTAGGATGATTCAAACAAATAAAATATATTATTGCTAAATATAATTAAGAAAAATCATCGGATTAGTCATAAAAGGCGTTACTGCAAGTGTAGTAATACATATATAATCCGGTCAGGCGTACGTTATGCCCTCCTCAGGTGTTCCCTCTTATGGTAGCAGTAGCCAGCTGGTTCTATTTTTTCTAGTTGTTCGCAGCCTTTTCACCCCACCTCACGTGCCTCTTAGCACAAAATCATTGGAATTTCGAGTTTGTTGTTGTTGTCAGTGCGAAGTCTGAAAAGCCGGTCTGGTTTTTGATGGCATGCAGCAGCGGACGCCCTTGTGGGTGTTTTGGGCGACTTATAACGCGGTTATTGAACTTCTGCGCGTTTTCTTCCTATGTTAGTGCAACGAAAATGCGTGCATTCTGTTTCTATGTTATGTGGGTGGAGATTTTCCATCTATTTATAACGCTTTGACTCTAATTTGATTGCCAAGTGGGGCGGAGGCCACTTGATGTGGAATATTTATTCAATTAGCGTACATGGGGACCATTTATAGCGTAAAATCTGAATTAATTAAAATTAAAATGCTTTATTGTTGTAATAAGTAAGTTGGCTATTGTTACTTCTGCTGTTTATGATGATGACGATGATGATGTCATTTGTCAGCGTTGAGCAGAGACAGCATCGATTTTATTTATAGCAACGTCACCAGCATGACTACTAAGTAGTAGGGAACAGTATCTATAGTAACACAAGATATTTGCGCAGTATTAATGTTAAAACGATTTACTTTGTCAAAATTTGAATACATAAAAAAATGTTTCATACAAATACTTGTTAGGCATTATTATACGTTTTCTGGGCGAAGCTAACACTGAATGGTCTGAGACACGAAGCGTTACTACGAGCGAAGGCAAGAACGAGGATGAGACTACAACATTTAAAGGACACGAGGAGTACTTTAAAATACAGTATTACCTCTTAGGTGGCAAAAACAGTAAGTAAGCAAATAATAAACTTGGCCATTAATTAATTGAATGTTTCTTACCAGGTGCCGAAACTGAGCTGCCAGCCGGCACGCATACCTATCCCTTCACTTGCGCACTGCCGCCAACGTTGCCATCTTCATTTGAGGGTGAATTCGGACATGTACGCTACACGATCAAGGTTACCCTCGATCGGCCATGGAAATTCGATCAAGACATGAAAATGGCATTTACGGTTATAGCGCCAGTCGATTTGAATATAAATCCACGCGTTAAGGAGCCATTTAAACTATCGCTTGAGAAGAGTTTCTGTTGTTTCTGTTGCCGTTCAGGTCCGTTGTCGGTGGTAACGGCCATACCCGTAACTGGTTACGTTTCTGGCCAGACAATACCTATAACATGCGAATGTGACAATGCCAGCAATGTTGGTATTACCAGCGTTAAATTTGTTCTACGTAAGAAAGTTACTTTCCTGACAACGCAACCACGGTCCGAGAAGCGTGAGTCGAAAGTAACCATTGCTGAGCTGAGCATTGGCCCCGTTGCGGGTGGCGAATCGCGTACTTTCTCGCAACAGCTTGAGATACCCGCATTACCGCCCACAAATTTACTTAATTGCGGCGTAATAACATTAGACTATGACTTACATGTCGAATGCGATGTGAGCGGACCGCATCGTAATCTATCGGGAAATATACCAATTACTTTGGGCACTATTCCATTGTCATCGTTTAAGCCACCGGCACCGTATACTGATGTACCAGCACAGGTGGCACCGCAAGCGGCGTCTGAGGATCCATCGCTAGCACCGACACAACCAGTGAGTCCAGCAAGTCCACCGGGTGGCCAGGCGGGTGGTGCACTTGGCTGGAATGTTGCGGACAGCGCGGGTGCTCAGCTGTACCCAAATATACGTAAGTATAATTAGATTGAAATGAATATTAATTATATTTGGTGATTGCTAACATGTGTTTTATTTTTTAGCACCACCACAATTTGTTGAAACTCAATTTAAAGCGCCACGCATCACTGATGTCGACGATTCGGAGCACACGCAAGTCATCGGCGATGTCAATTTTGCGCCACGTTATCCAACCTTTCAATTCAATGCAAGCGCACCGCAAATGAATCATTAAACAAAACTCAAACCACATAAATAGGATGACTAAATGTTTTGTGTTTTATAACAAAGTTATTAACTTGATCGCACAAAAAAAGAAGAAAAAAAAAAAAAACAATCAACTCAGACACAAATGTGAGCGCAGCTAAATTTTGAATCTTTTTGTTTATCGCATTTAAAAAAGCTTTCCGTCCGCTTGAAAGCTGTGAAAATATTTTGCTTTTCCGATTTTAAAAAGAATCTTAGACAATTTTGTATCTTATACTATATTATTACAATTGTTTTAATTATTTTTGATTTTGATAATCTTACTTTCATAATTTTTTCTCAACAATCTTTAGTTTTTATGTAAGAAGAAATTCTTTAAAAAAAATACGAGTGCCTAAAAATTTAAGCAAAACTTGAAGTTTAAGCATAAAATTATGCAAAGTACTCAAAATGAATTTATAAGATATTTTTGTATAAAAAAAACATAAAAAACAAATAAGTGAATCTTAAAACAATACTGCTTCCTTCTCAAATATAAAAATACATAAATACTCTGTAACTATTCAGAATCATTATAAATAAAAAATTACTCGGTGCAATTGAGTCAAAAAATATTGACCAAAAATGTATTTAAATTAACAAATTTAACATTCTGTATCTTCGAAAGGCTCAGGGTTATTTTTATCGCGTTCCTGCACATGTATCATGACTTTTAAAGTGCCACACTCTTGTTTGTGGGCAGTCTCAAATGCTTTTTGTGTATCTTTCAACATGAAATGATTAGTGACCAAGGACTTAAGTGCCAGCTTACCTGACTTTGCTAATGAAAGAGCCGTTGGATATCTGCGGATTTTCATGTTACAATACCACATTTGTCCCATATAATCAAAACTTTAACAATGTTACACTTACTCATTACGGTAGCGAAAAACACCGACAATATCAACTTCTCGCGCAACACCATCTATAAGCGACAAGGGTACCGTATTCCCAGAAATGCCAACCAAACAACAAATACCGCCGGAACGTGTAACGCTCATCGCTAGCTGAGCGGTTTCTACCGCACCGCAACAATCAATTGTACGATCCGGCATGCCGCCCATACGATTGATAATACACTCGGCGATTTGTGTGATCGGTTGACCCTTTTGAATAGTCAGTATATCAGTGGCACCCAAGTCTTTGGCTACCTCCAAACGTTCTTTGTTCATATCCGTTATCATTATTTTGTCTACGCTTAAGGATTTTGCCACCATCATTGTGGCCAGACCAACTGGACCGGCACCCAGAATCAGTATATTCATGCCCAAATTGACTTTGGCACGACGGCATGCGGCGACTGCACAGGTAAGTGGCTCTAGCAACGCACCCTCTTCCATGGTCAGTGAATCGGGCAATTTATAACAAAAATCTGCCGGATGCCTGAAGTACTGACATAAAATGCCATCGACCGGCGGTGTTGCACAGAAACGCATCTTAGGACAAAGATTATAGTTGCCTTTTTTGCAGTAACTGCACAGTCGACACGGCACACCCGGTTCGATTGCAATACGATCGCCTTTTTTCAGAGTTTTAACATACTTTCCGACATGCGCAACAACCCCCGATGCTTCATGACCAATCACCATCGGTTCTTTGAGCACAATTGGTCCAATGCGTCCATCCTTCCAATAGAGCAGATCCGAAGCGGAAATGCCGACCGAATCAATAGCAATGATTACTTCTGAAAATTTTTACAAAACTAACATTTTACATTTCATAGAATTTCTCTGATTACGATACATGCCTCCGACACCGACTTTTGGTAAAGGACGTTCTTCCTGTAACGAATTTTTCATTTCAATTTTCTCAAATAACAAGTTATCCTTATTATTCTTACCAAGACTAGCTCATTCTTGTTTTTAAGTGCGGCCGATAGATTCTTTTTTTTATCTGTATCCTTTTTATCCTCCGAACCTTTATTCTTACCCGAGCAACTTACAAGTCTTGTATTAAAATCGTTTACCGTTGCGAAAATATTTTTTTTGGTATATTGAAGTTTGGTCAATGAACGTATGTGCAGGCGCTTTAGCATATTTGAATTTTTTTATGGGTGATTGTTAATCCGCCCGCGTCCTGTTTCGATGGCCGACTATTGAGAATTTTGAGACTTAGTGAATTTCACTAAGATTGATGAAAGGAGTTCAATTTAGTTCTGTGTTCATTTCATCTTCTATTTAACTAAAATTTAAAGTTTGACGTTAAGAGTTTTCGAATTTCAACATAGTCGAAATTTAAACAAAGTGTCGTATTGGGAAGGCAATGTGGTTTGTAAGCTACTTTAAATTTTATAAGATTTAGTAGAAAAATAGGCAGGAAATTGTGAGCCAACAATACACTTCAGAAGTCTCATAAAAATCGATGGTATCAATGTGATACATAACACACATCGTAATATCATCATTATTAAACTACCATCATCAAAAAGACAAGTCTCGACAAGTCGTAAACTCCAAACAAAGACTATCCATCAAATATCATTAAATATAAACTCTGATTCAAATTTGCCCATTAAAGAGATGTGATGTTGTCTTCATGATTAAGTCAAACAATTTTACGAACAAGTAATTTAAAACAATTTAAAATATCAAAACTTTATTTACGTAAATCGGCCTTATATTGTGTTCGTTTTTAAAAGTAAGTTACATTAATCCCATCATTCTACTTGGAGCTTCGACATCATTTTTGTTGTTTATTATTGCTTTGATCGTTTATTTGTTTTGGCGACTGTGCTTTCATCTGAAAATAGGTAATACTAATAAGCGCTTTAAAAGACCATTGACATATTCATAAAATAAAATACATATATAAAGTGAAAGCAATAAATATCATTTAAAGCAATATGCAAAATATAAGAGTCCACTCGAAGAAAATAATGATTGAATGTTCATAGACGAACGCTTATCAACCACGTGACCCATTGATCCATTCCATTTCGTACAGAATCATGTATAGATAGATACTTAAAAAAATCTTTGAAATTTCCATTACACTTGTTGATGAGATTTAAGAGCTTATCTCGCTCATTTTACGAATAACCTCAGAGTGACATTCTCAACAAACGTTGACGTAGACCACACGGTCCCACACTATGTGTTCGCTGATAACACAGCACAATGATTATGTTAATCAAGCCAATACGCTTGGAGCATGTTAACGGAATGGCATGCCTTATCTATCAACTACAAATCGTTGGAAAAATCTTAATCAGCATCACTCGCTACTTACCATTAAAGTCTTCTTGAGGCCAACAAAGAAACTAGAACTATCCGTAAACTGATTTTTCTTGCATTCGTCGGAATCTGCTTGACGCTTTTCTGGTGCCCTACATTCGGAGCCGCCAAGTATTTCAATATCATCTTGTGGCATATTTTTTACTTTGGCTATACAGGTCGAATGGCCGAGTATTCTCACTCCACCACTTTTACTTTCTTTATTGCATTTACTCACAACACCGCCATTCTCTGCGCATTGCTCCTCCACACTCTCCAGCGGGGGACAATCAGTTTTGCTATCGGTCGCGCATTTCGAACCGCCCGAAATCTGTATGGTATCATCCTTTTCCAATTGTTCCAGCAGCTTCTGTTTTGGTATGCATGCATCTCCGCCCCGTATCACGGGATGAGACGACTGATTCAAGTGCTGCTCCGGCATAGCCGTTGCCGATATGCTACGTGACGAACTCTGTGGCTTGACTTTCGTTGAGTTGCTGCCAACACTTCGTGACTGTACGGACTGCACTATTGGTGTACTGCTCATGGCACCGCTGGCTACAGTTTTCGTTGTAGAACGAACGCTTTCAGTGATTGCATCACTGTCACTTTCATCATCTGCCACCGACTGATTGTTTGAAACTTGGAACGAGGACTTAGGATATTTAACACCCAAGCCTGATTCATTCATATCGAGCATTAAGACTTTCGCACGGTTGTTAGTTGCTGTGGATATGGTTTGGATGAGTTCTTCAACATTGCCCGCTTGACTACCATCGATGATATTGATCCAGAACGACGGTAACGTAGTTTTTTGTCCTTTATTTGTGTTATTTACGATTGTGATGCAGAACTGTTCGTTGGCATTAAGATTGCTCATGTTATCTCCCACTGGTTTCTCTGGTGTTTCTTCCTCTTGTACGGTTTCATCTTCCTCTTGTACGGTTTCATCTTTTTGAGCTTTGTGTTTGGTGCTCACCCAATAATCATCTTTGGCCTCCCTTGACGATTTCACAACGAGTTTTGGCGGCTCTTGTTCATCTTGGTCCACTGTAACTGGTGGTGTCTTATTAGCTTTTGCGTTAACTCTTGTTTTATTGACTAGCCATTTTAGACGACTTTTGAAAATGTTTTCGCTGGCTGGCAAGCGGAAGGTCGATAGATCTGTGGCCATATCTTTGTCGGAATGACTGGTTGTGTCATTACCGGATAGGCGTATCGGAATTGTAAGTCGACTTTTGTTTGTTGGCAATGTATGCTTCTTACAAGATTGACCGCACGGTTTGGCTTGTGGCAAGATGAAGTGACACACGTGGGAGAGCATCATTGCACTGCGGCAAGACGCTGGCGTTGGTGTTAGTTTACAGAGTGTGATGTTGTACATTTTTGGTTAACTATTTGGGCTATTGTGACCGATTTGTTATTGATGTCGATTTACCAAAAATCTATACCATGAATTACAGGAATTTAGTCGGAAGGAACAGAAAAATAAAAAAATATATCTAACTGAATTGTAATGATTAAAGTAAAAAAGGTTTTTGTCTGTTTTTATAATTTCTATATTTAGAATTCCATGTTGCCTACAGTAAGAAAATTTTGTTGTTTTGGTATAGTTTAAAATTTGACCTTGTTATTTTTGTCGCGTGGCTGTACGTGTATCATAACTTTTATAGCGCCACCCAAACTTTTACGTGATGTGTCAAACGCCTTTGCTGTCTCTGTGATATCGAAGTGGTGTGTGACCAATCGTTTCACATTCACCTTGCCCGAGGCGACAAGCGCCAAAGCACTAGGATAGCTAAAATGAGAGATAACGAGCTTAAGCATTTAGCTGATAAGCAAGGATCTTCAAGTTGTTACTTACTCATTGCAGTAGCGGAAAACGCCGCGTATATCAACTTCGCGTACTAAAGCATTAGTCAGCGGCAGTTTCGATTCGGCGGAGCCCAGACCAACAACGACAACAACACCACCAGCACGTGTAGCCTACAGGCAGTGGTATGAGGACGAACAACAGGTTAGTTCAATTAACAAAAAGCAAAAATAACAACGAAAAGTGGTCAGCGTTAACTTACAAAAATAGCTGAACGTGTTGTGCTCTCCATGCCGCAGCAATCGATTGTCTTATCAGCATGCACACCAAAAATACTCTTCACACGCTCAGCGATTACTTCGGGTGTGTCTTCACGTTTTAACAGCAGCGTATGCGTTGCGCCCAATTCCTTGGCAACACCCAATCGTTGTTCTACCAAATCTGTGATTATTATCTCTGAAGCGCCCAACGATTGTGCGACCAAGAGCGTAACCAGACCAATTGGACCAGCGCCCAAGATTAAAACCTTTGAGCCAAGTGTGACGCCAGCACGTTTGCATGCATGCACGCCCACTGAGAGCGGCTCGAGGAGTGCACCTTCTTCCATGCTCACATGGTCGGGCAATTTGAAACAAAAATCAGCCGCATGTTTGTAGTAACGTGTCAGATTGCCATCGTACGGCGGTGTGGCACAGAACACCATATCAGCGCAGAGATTATATTTGCCATTCTTACAATCATCACAAATGCGACAGGGTACGCCCGGCTCGATGGCAACACGGTCGCCGACAACCAGATTTTTAACATTCTTGCCCACTTTGGTTACAACGCCGGCAGCTTCGTGGCCAATCACCATCGGTTTTGTAACAATGAAATCACCAATGCGACCATGTGCCAAATAGTGTACATCGGAACCACAAATGCCGACACAGTCCATAGCAAGGAGCACCTCATGGTCGGCAATCTCGGGTATCGGACGTTGTTCCTGCACGAAGGATAAACACAAAACAATTAGACAATTAAGAAATTTGTAAATGAATCTTAAAAGTGACAACATTTTCACTTACCAAACGCATATCCTCGATGCCATATAAAACTGCTGTCAAATTGTCCTTGGCCATTTTTTATACCGATTTGATTTGTTTATTTTATTAATTCAAATAATTTACGCAACAGATTTGTTCTTTCCGCGTTAAACACAAAGCTGCGACTAATTTTTACTGGCAGCGCTCGTATCAACGTAAACTATTTGACGAGTGCACACGCTTCCCAAGCATTGCGAGCAGAGCATTTTTTGTGTTGATTTTTCTATCGCCGTATATAAATAATACGACAATAGCAACCAAATTGAACTAGAGTTGCCGGCAGCGCCCTGTCGAGTTAGACACAACTGTAGTGGCATATACAAACATAATATTTCATACGTAATTGCCGGTAGCGTAAAATGAATCTATACTATTTGTGCCTCAAAGCGATATGATAAACTCACTTGTCATGCTTCGCTCATAGCACATTTTTTCAGTTTATATTCGCTTATATGTATATATATACACATAGAGACATACAGTATATGCATGTGCTTTGCGTTGATATAAAAAAGAACAGCTGTTTTTTGTTATTGTATTAATGTTTATATATATGTAGATGTATGCTTTGGGAGTCAGCAAACAATTTATTCACTATCGCTCTCCTACTCCCACAATCACACTTTGCCATCTTAATGCTGAAACAAGCCCCCGACGACACTTTTCTGTTTACTTTTTCCCACACTCTCCTTTATCAGTATATTTCCACTTGTTTATTCCATTGACATTGGCTTTTGTGTCATTATAAAAATGTAATCTTTTTTATATATGTGTACATTATGAAGTGCCGGCCTGATAAGAATTAATTGTGCAATTCGATGATTACAGACCAATTGAGGTGTGAATGTATTTATTTACTTTGTGCTTTTAATTTATTGTTTAAATTTAATGAGTGCAAAAATAAACATTTGAATTTGAAAAGCAATAAACAAAAACTGTTTTAGTTAAATGCTTTGCCCACATTTAGCACGTTGCATCTACCATGACCAATTTATTAATTAAAGACGTTATACAAAATAATATAATTTTTATTATTTTTTTATTAATTTTATAATTTTTTTTTTTTTTTTCATTTTACTTCTCTCAACTTATGTATTTGCGAAATTGTTATGTGCTTAGTTAAACATTTAAACAATTTTCTTTTAAGCATTTGTCAAAACACAAATAATATATGATTCTTTTTTTTTTAAAACTTCTCTTTTTCTTATTGTTATTGAAGCTATGTATGTAGTATATAGATATATATTTTTGATTAGGAATAAAAGTTTTGAGTACGTATTTTGACGTTTTAAAAAGTTGTTTGTATAACTGTTTTTTTTAATCTTTTTTTTTTTTAAATTGGCAAAGAGTTGTTTTTAAATGCAATTTCTTTTAACGTTAAATGCTGCAAGTTGTGGCGTATATCGGCTTTTAATACTTTTTCTAACAAATTATTGTTTTTTTTTTTAGAAATTATACTATTTAAAAATTAAAACTAAAGTATTATTCAAAATTTGCCACTTGATAGATTGAACAGTTGGTATTCTGTTAAATAAATGCTATTTAGCCTAATTTCTACTTATAATTCTACAAAAACGCACAAATGCAAACGCATCGTGTCATAAATAGATACATTTATGACTTTAAAACTTCTCATTGCGATACTAATAATAGTACGCCGTCTCTTATACGAGTATACTTTTTTTATACGCTAAAGAACTAAAATTTAAAACAAAAAATTATAATAATTAATTTTCTGTTGTATTAATACATGTATAATATATATATAATATAAACTTTGTTTCTGTACGCGTTTACAAAAGGAACAAATACGTTTGGCAAAAGGAAACTTAGAATGTTGAACTTTGGTTTATTCAAATGCGTTTATCACACGTCATGGTCAAAACGAAACCGTCAAACTTCGTGCACGATACGACGATTCTTTTAATTATTTTTTTTGTTTTTTTTTTTTAATAAATTTTTTCTTTTTTTTGTATTAAATTTAAGAAACTAAATAGATTTCATTATCACCGATTGCTGGTTTTTAAAGTGAATTGAAGTAAATTGTTGATGGTTGCCATTTGCTTACAGCGACATCTCCTCCGTGGAGGTGTTAATGTGTAAGCGTTGCGGATCTTGTGGCGGCAAGCAGATGTCGGTCAATATAACCACCTCGTATGGACTGCAGTCAGGTAAGTGCAAAAAAGCGCATAGCCAACCATAGAAGCCTTTCTCGATGTCAGAGATATCATTAATCCAACTAGAATACTGCAAGCTAAGCTGCTTAAAGCCCGCATAAAGCGCCAGGCCTAATGTGCAGATTATGATAACTAACGGATAGGCGAGCACAAGTATGGGCGACATAAAAATCCTATGCAGATATGATTTTTCCTCATTAAAGTAGTTGAACATATTGTACCAGGTGAGTGTGCCAATGTAGAATGAATAGATGCCCGAAATTAGTGTCACAAATGGCAGACAGATGAGCGAGAGCACAAAGATATGTAAACCGGTGCTGCAGCTGCAAGTGCAGCATAAATTCCGGCTTTTCTGTGTCTCCTTGGCCACAGCAAGCGCATTGAGCTGTTCCAGTTCCTCACGACTAATATTGATTTGCAAATCGATATTTTGGCCTTTCTTGCGACCACGTTTTATTGTGCCTATGCGTTAAAACATTAAAACAAATGGTATATCAATTGAGTGTACACAATGCATATGACTTACCTGTCATTGTTAAATAATTGCTACTACCAACCATGGACTTTCGCGTATTATAACGCTCCAGACTGTGTTCACGCGTATTCAGTACGCTTGTTTCACCCGATTCCAAATCCTCATAGTTTGGCGCCACTTCCGGCGATGTGCGTTGATTTTGCTGGTTGTGTTGCTGCTGCTGCTGCTGTTGCTGCTGCTGCTGATGATGCAGGTGCGTCGACTGCTGGTGATGACGTACATGCGGTAGATCTGCAGTGCGTATATTCACGCGTTTCTTTGACGACGAACGATTGCTGAGACAATCATGGGACTTGCTTAATTTTGCATCCAGACTGCTCTCCGAATAGCTGCTGGGTGTCACCGTGCTGCTCTCGTGACGATTTGTTGATTTCGTACACTGTGAGACACTTTCGAAATTCTGGAGCTCATTGTGCTCATAAAGATTTGTGGCCGAACGTGTTGACTTGTTGCTACGTTGTGTAGAACTGGCGGAGTGCACATCACCGCTACCACCGCCAACGCCATTACCGGGTACAAGCTCACCAGCCGAATTTACGCCAGGTATTTGCGGCAACGGCTGTTTATTTTTGATAATCAACTTTGTTTTGAGTAATTCTTCTTCGAGTCCAGGATTTGAGGGTGATAACTTTTGTCGGTTTTGCTAACACAAAAAATGAAAACACAAATAAAAGTGGTGACTTACTTTTATATATGCAACTAATAACTTACCTGCACATTCACAATATGGTCGACATAGTTTTGTTTTTTGTTCTCCTGTTTTGTTTGGCGCTTACGCGGCGGTATAAAAACAGGGCGTTCCTTAGATGAGCTCGTCGTTGATCCCGCTTCCGTGTTCACGCCATTCTTGCTGACCATTTTGGTGCAGTATTTTTAATTTATTTTACTGCGATTTCTTTACTTTACATAATGGCCATTGTTTTCGAATGATATCTGAATTATTTGCCAGCACTTCATCGAATCAAAAACGCCCCAAAAGTGCAAATGTCGGTTGCAACACACAGGAAACGCAGCAGACTGTTTTTCTTTTCTGTTTTTCATTTATTTCTCTCACACAAACGGCTGAGAGCAATTGCGCTCTATTTTATTGATTTTTTTGCCTGGTTTGCATGTCCTTGTGCCTTTTGGCGTTCATTGGCGTTTTCGCATGATGTCGTTTGGCTTGTTTGTTGTTTTTGTGCCATGTGCCAAATTGACATGTCCTGTTTGTTGTATTGCGCATGCTCATTGTATTTGTTTTGCTCTTGGTTTTTATCGAGTGTCGCGTGAATGCGAAAATGTCCAAAAAAGACACATGAGTTTAAACTCCAAGCTTGGTCGCCCTTGCATTTTCTACTTGTGACTAGAGTGTAATACAATATTGCTTGTATTCGCTATCATTTCATTTGAACTCCATTTACTAATATCTAGTTAGGTAATAAGACATCATCAGTTAAAATAAGTAACATTTTATGTTTTATTTGATTACCAAAAGTAAAAATATAAACTAGATTATATGTTGCATATTAAAACAGAGTTAAGCTTAATTCTAATAAACACTTGTGTTTGTTCAAAAGGCACTATTATTAAGGCTAAGGATAAAAAATAAATACCATTTCAAGAAACAATCCTTGAAATTTTTGTTGGTGGTTTGTAATTAATTTCCTCATCATTCATTTCTACATGGCTACATGTATCTATTAAATTACTTAGTTCTCCTACATTTAGGTAGCTTAATATTTTTTCAATGCAGACGAGTGGTAATTCCGTCGAGTTTTGAAAGGCAATACGAAAAATGTTACTGCTTCGATCAATTAACTTTCTTCTCTCCTCTCAATTCTTCGAATTGACTTTTTATATCGCTAGCGTATATTGGAAATTTGGTTAAATATTCGGCTGCTGCGAGAGTCTGAACTATGTTTGCATTTCTCATAAGTTTTGCTATTGAGCATGGACTTTTTGTTAGGATGTTATAATACGAAATATTTGAATTATTTATTGTCTGACTTCTCATGCAAGCTAATTCTATCTCACATTCATGCTGATAATCCTTAAATTCTTCACTGCTACTCATTAAAAGTGTATTATTTTCATGCACATATAAATTTTCAGTTTTCATCTTGATTAAGTGGCGTTGAAGTAAAGTAATAAGGGTTATACAATTATCGTCTTCAAATTCATAAAATCTATCCACAGCGTACTCAAGAGGTGTTTTATAATTTTTATTCAGTATATTTAAATCGGCCCCATACTTTACAAGAGTTTCAGCTATTTCAACACGTCCTTTTTTAGAGGCAATGTGAAGTGATGTATCGCCCTTTCCATCTCTAGAGTTAATATCGGCACCAAATTTCAACAAAATCTCAACTATTTGTATACGGCACCATTGAACAGCCAAGTGTAATAACGTTGAACCGTCGATTAGTTTCGAATTCACTTGGGCACCGTGATTCAACAACAAGTTTAGAACTTTGTTGCTTATTCTTTTAATTGCAATGCTCAGTGGCGTATCTCCATTCATATCCTGGGCGTTTATATCAAATCCTTTATTCAAAACTATTTTGGTTATTTCTTCATTTTTACCTACAGCAGAAAAGTGAAGAAGTGTTCTGCCAATTTTTGATAAACAGTGAACATTTGCATTATGTTCCATAAGAATATCAAATAATTCTTTATATCCGTTTTCAGCAGCATAATGAAGTGTTGTTTTTCCTTCTTTACACTGAGCGTCTATATTTGCACCTTTACTTAAAAGAAATTTAGCCATTGCAGCTCTGTTACTAAAATAAGTTACATGTAATGCTGTCCTTCCATTTTCATTGCAAGTATGTATATCGATATTCGATTCCAAAAGTGTTTCAACGCACGCAATGAATCCCTTACGAACAGCAAAATGCAATAGTTCATAATTGTCCGTTACATCAGCGCCACTATTTAAAAGTAGCTTGGTCATTATCGGATCGTCATTTTCAATTGCATAATGTATTGGAACTTTTGTCATGAAATCTTGATAATTTACATTTGCTTTATTTTCTATCAATAATTTTGCTACTTTTTCCTGTTTGCTTCTAACTGCAATGTGTAAAGGTGTCAAATTATTCAAATTACGATAGGTTTTCCTAAATTTGCTAGAAATTTTTTTCCCCGCATTAAGTCTATTGGAAAAATTACTATTATGAAACTCTAATTTGTATACCATGTTAGCATCAGCGCCGTGCTGCAATAGATACTCAACAATTTGGAAATAACCTTTTCTAATTGCACCATGAAATAAGAACATATTTTTTGCATCTTCCGGTTTGACATGAAAACCATAATTGAAGAGTGAATCAATAATTGTTCTGTCACACATCTCCACTGAGATTTCAAGGCATCTTCTATTACTTGAAACATTAATATCAGGACCATGCTTTAAAATTTCCTCAACAATTTTCAAATTTCCTCTTTCAACTGCGTAATTTAGTACAGTTTGGCCATATTTATCCTGCTTGTCAACTTGAGCACCATGTTTTAGAAGCAGACTTACAATTTTTAGCTTTCCTTTATTGGTAGCACAATGAAGTGGTGTCAAATAATCCTCTGTACTAGCAACGTTTATATCAGCACCTTTACTTAAAAGCAATTCAACGACTCTAGTTTTACCTTCTTCAGAAGCAATATGTAGTGGCGTATATCCATTCACCAATGTAAATGAATCTATCCCAGCACCATGATTTAGAAGAAGTTCTATAATACGTTTATTACCAACCCGTGCAGCAGTATGAAGAGCGGTTGCGTTAGTAGACGTTTGAGCATTCACATCGGCGCCATAACTCAACATCAAACTGACAATTTGTTCATTAGCATTTTTAACAGCAGTTTGTAGCAATGTGTAGTCATTTCGTAATTTCGAATTCTCGATATCGTTAACATCGACTCCACTTTTTAAAAGATTCTCAATCTTTACCAAATCTCCATTCTGTACAGCATTAAGTAATAAATTATAGTCACATATATTTTCGGGGTTAGCAACTAAGCTATGGCCTACTTCCGCCTCATTTTCCATATCAGCGCTTGTGCTTCTTTT
The DNA here is from genome assembly GCA_037044515.1 of Phortica magna. NCBI lineage: Eukaryota > Metazoa > Arthropoda > Insecta > Diptera > Drosophilidae > Phortica > Phortica magna. The sequence goes on from JBAMBP010001683.1 coordinate 98,062, forward strand.
TAGAACAAATGCTCAAATGTATGTACTGCAATCAGTTTATATTAAATAATGAAAGTATAAATTTAAGACATGAATTTTGGTTTGACTTACTTATTTTAGTTACAATTTTTTAATAATAAAAATAAATATTGGATGTAACTGTATCACCGAGCTGATAAATGTGTGACAGTACTTCCCACTGTGTCAGAACAAAGAGAACTAAAAAATTCTTAGTGAGCTATGTTCCCAGCAGCAAGAATTTTCCATCGTTTCGCTGTTCAAATATATGTAAGCAAATGAGATGTGAAACAGAATTAAAACGATATTCAAGGTTCTTACAGCGAGTTAATGCAAAAAAAATCGGAAACATGAGACCTATTTTTATACCCTGTACATACTGTACCAGGGTATATTGTGTTTGTTTGGCCGAAATGTATGTAATGCAGAGAAAGAGGGGAGAGGGATCCTATAAAGTGTATATATTCTTGATCAGGACGACAAGACCAATTGATTAAGCGATGTCCGTCTGTCCGTCCTCACCAATGGTTCTCGAAAACTATAAAATATAGAGACTTGAGATTTGGAGGATAGACTCGTAATGCTCGGTAGCAGATCACGTTTGAACGGTTTTGAGCCACGCCCACTCCTTCCCGCCCAACCAGCTACGCCCGCTTTTTGAAAAGGCTATAACTTGAACACCAGAAACGCTAGAACTATTAAATTTGGTATGTAGACTAAGAAAGATAATTTTTATAAAACTGCATACTACAATTTCCCCCCCTACTCTTAATTACCCCTCAAAAAGTGTTTTATTGTTAATTACGATATCTTCAAACCCATGAAAGGTACGGACCTCAAATTTTGTGTGTACACTCAGTAAATACATTTCCTTAAGACTGCATACCAGAAAATACCCCTTTTGAATTTAGAAATACCCCTCAAAGACCCTCAAACTTAAATTTTTCGTAAATTCCACTTTTTTTTTTTAAATTTGTATATCTCCATAACTGTAACAGATACGAACCTAAAACTTTGTATGCAGATTTAAAAAATGTATGTCTTTGAAACTGCATACCAAATTTTTCCCCCCTACCCTTTATTACCCTTCAAATAGTCTTTGTATGTCAATGCCTATATCTCCGAAATTGTTAAAGGCACTGACACTTGTAAAGCACTGAAATTTAGTAAGTAGACAAAGTATTTATAACTTCATACCAGAAAATACCATTTTGTATTTGGACAACCCATTAAAGGCCGGCAAACTTAAATTTTGGGTAAATTCCAGTTTATTTTTATTAAAATATGTATATCTCCACAACTATGAAATATACATGTCTGAAATTTTGTATGCAGGTTCAGTTAATAAACGTCCTTTTAACTGCATACCGAAAAACACCCCTTTATTTTATGGCTTCCCCCCACAAAGATCAACAAACTCGAATTTTTCGAAAATTCCTCACTTTTGACTGATTTTTGTGATATTTGGTACACCATTTAAATAGGTGAGGGTATATGCAGGGTATTATATGGTTGAGTATACTCAACTATACCGCCCTTACTAGTTTTTCTTTATCTATGATGTATTAAGAATATTGTATTCAACTTTCAAATCGTTGAACGAGTAGTTTAAGAGAAAATCAATTAAAACTTTAGAACTATTATTTTCACGCCACATAGAAGCTTCAAATAAAGCAGCTGCATAGGCAAGATATGAAGCTGTTGCTGGAAGGGATGAAAAAAATAGGATACATGAGACCCATTTTAAGAGCCCAATCAAAATTTCGGGGCAATCTTTTAAACAGATAGACGGAAGGACATATATAAACTCGTCTTATCGGGCTCAAGAATACACATATGTATGTATGTACTTTGTATAGTCGGAGTCGTCTTCTTCTCGCTGTTACAAACTTCGTGACAAAGTTCAGTAATGCTATATACAGCTTGGTCGCCCTTGCATTTTCTACTTGTGACTAGAGTGTAATACAATATTGCTTGTATTCGCTATCATTTCATTTAAACTCCATTTACTAATATCTAGTTAGGTAATAAGACATCATCAGTTAAAATAAGTAACATTTTATGTTTTATTTGATTACCAAAAGTAAAAATATAAACAAGATTATGTGTTGCATATTAAAACAGAGTAAAGCTTAATTCTAATAAACACTTGTGTTTGTTTAAAAGGCACTATGATTAAGGCTAAGGATAAAAAAAAAATACCATTTCAACAAACAATCCTTGAAATTTTTGTTGGTGGTTTGTAATTAATTTCCTCATCATTCATTTCTACATGGCTACATGTATCTATTAATTTACTTAGTTCTCCTTCATTTAGGTAGCTTAATATATTTTCAATGCAGACGAGTGGTAATTCCGTCGAGTTTTGAAAGGCAATACGAAAAATGTTACTGCTTCGATCAATTAACTTTCTTCTCTCCAAACCTTTTTCGAATTGACTTTTTATATCGCTAGCGTATATTGGAAATTTGGTTAAATATTCGTCTGCTGCGAGAGTCTGAACTATGTTTGCATTTCTCATAAGTTTTGCTAATGAGTGTGGACTTCTTGTAAGGATTTTATAATACGAAATATTTGAATTATTAATTGTCTCACTTCTCATGCAAGCTAATTCTATCTCACATTCATGCTGATAATCCTTAAATTCATCACTGCTACTCATTAAAAGTGTATTATTTTCATGCACATATAAATTTTCAGTTTTCATCTTGATTAAGTGGCGTTGAAGTAATATAACAAGGGTCATACAATCATAGTCATCGTCTTTTTTTTCTTCCTTTCTTTCTCTTCGTTTTCTTTTCCTTCTCTTTGCGCACTGAGCAGAAGAGGTACCTCTTCTGCTCAGTGCGCTATGAGATGGATTAGAATTCGATGAGATAGATTGGAAGAATTTAAAGACGATGACTATGATTGTATGACCCTTGTTATATTACTTCAACGCCACTTAATCAAGATGAAAACTGAAAATTTATATGTGCATGAAAATAATACACTTTTAATGAGTAGCAGTGATGAATTTAAGGATTATCAGCATGAATGTGAGATAGAATTAGCTTGCATGAGAAGTGAGACAATTAATAATTCAAATATTTCGTATTATAATATCCTTACAAGAAGTCCACGCTCATTAGCAAAACTTATGAGAAATGCAAACATAGTTCAGACTCTCGCAGCAGACGAATATTTAACCAAATTTCCAATATACGCTAGCGATATAAAAAGTCAATTCGAAAA